>JAZHYW010012111.1:0-79800 GCA_037355805.1 Ixodes ricinus
AACTCCCAATAAGGCCTATCGTAAAAACTCTCATGAATGGTTGTCTATGGTAACTTAACTAGTATCGCATTATATAATGGAAGTATGCGCCTCTTAAAACTCCCAATAGGGCCTATGTAAAAACCTCTCATGAATGGTTGTCTATGGTAACTTAACTAGTATCTCATAATATAAATGGAAGTATGCGCCTCTTAAAACTCCACAATAAGGCCTATGTAAAAACCTTCATGAATGGTTGTCTATGGTAACTTAACATAGTATCGCATTATAAATGGAAGTATGCGCCTCTTAAAACTCCCAATAAGGCCTATGTAAAAACTGCTCATGAATGGTTGTCTATGGTAACTTAAACTAGTATCGCATTATAAATGGAAGTATGCGCCTCTTAAAAACTCCCAATAAGGCCTATGTAAAAACTCCAATAGGCCTATGTAACTTCTGATGGTTTAAAAATGTTTTCATTTGTATCCCAAGATTGGTTTATTTCATGTACCTCAGGTCTATGCAAGTACTACCTAAAGCCACTCCTACGAACGGTTGTCCGTTATTATCACGCTGGAAATCATGATTTATCGTAATGATCGACTTGTAAAAAGTATGTAGCTCGAGTCCACAACTTTTTTTGAGTCATTACAGCGGGATTTTATTATAATGAGCCATGTATTAATAGTAAGCTAATTTCAGCAGTTACAGTTTTGAATAAAACAAATGCGGACCTGTGCGAGCAATCAAAACGAGCTTAACAAACCGTTTAGTAAAGACGAGTATAACCATGAAAAAGTACAGGTCTCAAGATGTGACGCAGAGGCACACTGCATTTCCAATTTAGGAATTTATATATTTTTAGTTGACTTTAAGTTGTTAAAATTTAGACTTTCATAGTCATAGATAGAACCTGGCATTTTCACGGATTACCCGCAAATCATCTGCGGGTAATCCGGTGCGAATAAAAATGAATCAGATTTGGTGGATTGCGGATTGGATGCGGATGCCAGGGCTGAAAATCGGATTGAATGCGGATATCCGCGGGTCCGGATTTACATTTTTGCCGCGGCGGCTCATGAACCTGTGCGACCGCAGAGATTAGTTTAAATATGTGAGTGATACAATCAAGTGCATCACCAAGTGTTTTGTAAGAGAAATTTTTTTTTTAACAAAAAGTGCCAAATTGAAAGAAATTGTTTCTTTATTAAGACAGACCTGATTTTACCAAAGATCGCTTTAGATCGTTCTATTTCGCCTGAAGTGTTTTCCCTAAAAAGAAGAAAAAAATTAAGGTGGATCAATCCTCGCGGAAAAATGTGTTCTTTGGCAGAGAAAGAGCAGGAAACGTTCTCTTGACAAGAAAAAAACTACACGCCACAAGAAGGTAGAAAAAGCCTCCTAGCACAAGAGTAAAGCATGACTTTCTGTACCTCCCTCCTGTTGCGCTGTTCGTGCATGCTATCTGAGCATCAAGAGCACCAGAAGAAAAACACTCCTCATTAGCGGGCCTTGTCATTCAGAGAGGCGAATCAGTCTGAATCCGTCCATCGTGGATGATATTCTGTTTCCACACAGCGACCTCGACAAGTGAAACGTGCACGTGCGGGCGATATTTTTCTTGACATATTACAAGCTCCTGCTAAATATGTGGTTGGGAGCACGCAGTTGCTGCTTCATGCTGAAAACTGATACCGAGAGGTGTTGCTATTGTGGACTATTGTAATATTTGTCTGGTAGTGTATTCGCGTCTTACCAGATATACGAGCACCTTGCTGCGGTGAGTGACGCCCCCCCCTCCCCGATCCGTTTGAAATGAATTGTACAAAGCTAAGCGAAATTGCTTCGTTTTGAGCTCATATTTTGGACAAAATATCTCAGACTGTTCAGTCGATCTCTTAGGCAGCTGCGATAATCTTTTCAGCTACTCGAAGTGTCTCTCGAAGGATGATAATTGGTAATAAAAATTCCATCAAACAAAATACAATAAAATGACTTTTACCGCATCCCAACTGGAAGAGTTATTTGTACTTGGCTTTTAAGCTACGCGCTTTTTATGTTATACTTCATATATATATATATATATTATACGAATGCGGTTTGATCTTGAGTACAAAGTCTGTGGATGCGGATCAGATGCGGATGATTAAACGACTGTCCGCTCTGGACTCTAGTCGTTAAACAGGACGAGAGAGGCAAGGCGTCTCTTTCGAATGCTCGGCCTGCAGCATGCTCCCGTTGCCTCCCGCCCTCTCACCGTACTTTGGCTACGCGTGCATGCCTGAAGCTGACGAGACGCCAAAGCATTATCGAAGGTAAAAGCTCCTGTTGAAATCGGGATAACAGAGAAAACAACAACAACAACAACGTCGCTGCCTTTTTCGTTTTGCCAGTGACTCTATAGACTTAGCTTTCATGGGACGGAATTGTTATCTAAAGATTGCGCTTCCAATTGAAATCGTACTTTGAGGAGCGCGTCCTAACCGTAATCTGATGTTTCAAAACGTTTAACTCAATCCGCTACAACAAAAAAAATGAAATCTCCGTTGATTTGAGCTCTCTTTGAAAACGCCACATCTTCAAATACGTGTTTTCGTATGCAGTTTGTGACAGTCAAGCATGAAGAAACGTTTCAAGCAAGATATATATATATATATATTTCTCGTGTCTACAATATTGTTTCGCTGTTCTTCGTTTTTGTTATGGGAGGCCCTTAATGGGCACCTTAGGATAAACACGTGAACATAATGGACTACTTCCATAAATTCGTCACCGCGCGCGTTGCCTTCTGGGAATCTGTGGGCCAGGAGCGGAGCGCGTATGGATTTTGCTTCCCACTGAGTCCCACAATGAATAACGCGGCATTACACCGCGATGAGGCGCTTCGAGTTTTCGAATAGGTCGATTCTAAGCTTTGAAACAAATTGTTTTTGGAATAAATGTTCTATATTCTTTAAAAACGGCCCATAACGTCACAAGCGAACGCGAAGATTCCTTTTTTCTTTTTTTGGTGTGGTTTTTGTGCTCGTCGTGCACGCCTTAAGCTAACGTCGCACAGCTTATACATCATACAAAAGGCAGTCTGCAAGTCCGAGCCACCGCAATATCCGTGGATCAAATGCTGCGTGCCAATTTTCTTCTTTAACTCATTGCTATTGGCCTCCGGCCCTGAGGCTTTGAACAAACTGTGGCGCCCTCATTCTGGGTAGTACAAGCTCACTTGCTTAGGCTTCCCCCTGCGAAAAAGCCATTTGTATGAGAGATTTCTCGTGTCCAACAAACACATATGAATCATACAAAATATGTAGGAACATAAAAGAAACACATAAGTATCATATAAGAACTATATAAGATGTATAGAAACATAAAAGGACATTATAAGCAACTTATAAAAAACTTAACCAAGTTTCTTATATGGTTCTTATATGTTCTAATATATCTTATATAGTTCTTATATAGCTATCGTATGGTTCTTATATGTACTTATATATATATTGTATGATTTAATCTGTTTATTGGACACATAAATTTCTCATACGAATTAGTTTCTTTTTCTCAAAAGGGTCGTACTACTTAGGGCACGTTGGGTGAGCTTTTTCTTTATGTGTTTTGCTGAAGAACAGATAACTCCTCTGGACATTAGAAATCGGCTAAATTCAACGCTGCAAGACAATCGAAAGTGCCAGACTGATGCTACCACCACTAGGGTACGCGTTTTTTATATCTGGGTGATGAAGTCAGAAAATCTGGCACCTCTGCGGCTTCTCTCTTTTTTTTTTCTTCTTTAGAATGCGAGAAACGGCGTTTCTAGGTTTACGCTCTTAGCATCTTAGCCTTGACCTGTGCTTTGACGACGTCATAATTTTCGTTGTTTCCCTGTTTCTTTCTTGTGATCTCTCGTTCTGCACCAGAGCAGGCACGCTTTTGCGTGTGTGACAGTTTGTGACGCCCAAGTTTGTACTACCATAACCTCCTATATACCGACAAAGCCTGGCAAACCAACAAGAGAAGCGGCCGCCGAAATTGAAGAGGTGGAGCGGCAGACAACGGACGGGGAAAGGAGAGCCACGTGACGGGCGCCCCGCAGCGGCGAGACGCCGAAACACACTTCTCTTAAGCGGTGGATTGTCCGCTCATGCTCCTCCCGTTCCTAGCGCTACCGCTTCTTTTCCCATCGGGTTTGAAAACCATGTTTCGGGTCCTCGCCGCTGCAAAAGCTGTGCGCTGACGACCAGGTTCCCCGAGAAATGCTCTGTGTTACCAGATCCTCGCGCTCCCAATCTGCGACCGGACACGCTATATGGCTCCGTCGTCGAACTGCCAGGCTTTGTGAGTATAGAGAAGGCTGTGGTACTACGATAGCCTCCTATATACTGACAAAGTATGGCAGTTCGCCGCGAGACGCGGCCACCGAAATGGAAAACGTGGAGAGGCAGACAGCGGATGAGCGGAGAGCCACGTGACTGGCGCCCCGCTGCAGCGAGACGCCTAGAAACACTTCTCCCGAGCGAACAAGTGTGTTTCGGGTCCTCGCCGCTGCAAAAGCTGTGCGCTGAAGTCCAGGTTCCCCGAGAAATGGCTCTTTGATGTTCTGTGCTACCAGATCCTCGCGCCCCAAATCTGCGACCGGGCCCTCTATGGCTCCGTCGTCGAACTGCCAGGCTTTGTGAGTTTTGAGGAGGCTATGGTACAACGCAAAACAAGTCCTAACAAGTTCATTTTCGCAGCGCCTCCAGGGCAACACCGGAGGCCTATGCGGCATTCGCAGCACGGATCTCGCGGTAACTCGCGTTTGAATCTGCATGCAGACTCTATTTTGTATGATGTATAGGCAATGTGACCGTGGCTTAAAAAAATACATATCCAAAGCAAAAATAGAAATATATAAACAGTCTGGATGGAAAAAAAATGTCATAAAATGAATTTACAACGAAAAACAATTTTTAGAACTATATGTAGCGCGCGAGATGATTATTTGTCAAGCGAGGTGTAACGGTCCTCATTTACACTTTTCTCTCTGGCGCCTGTGCGCTCCGCATGGAGGAGAGGTAAGCCGCGTGGATTGACTTGGCTGCTTGGCTGAAACACCTACGCAAGCCTTGTGCCACTTCTGCTCAACTTCGGCGCGCAACGTGTTCTTGGGTTTTAGTGCTGGTGGTGGTAGCGGTGGTAGTCTGCGTGTTTTGCGAAAAATCCGGAGTTGGAGTGTAAACTTTTCGACCGAATAAAGGCCTGTTCACACATGCAGCGGAGCGCTACAAGCGTAGCGCTAACCTCGCGCTAAGCGCGTGCTGACGGCAGCGTTCACCAGCTTTGTATCTCAGCGTCAAAACTGTTGCTCATGGCAGACGATAAGTAGCTGACGACACGTGAGGAGCGCTACATAAGCGCTTCGCTGCATGTGAGAACCGGCCTTAAAGCAGTTGGGCTTCGCCCCTACCAGGCACGTTTCGAAGGGCAGCGAGCCTTCCGCGGAAAACTCCGATGCCAGCGATATGCGCCTGCGAACAGCGGTGCCGGCGGGTCGCAACTTTCGCTCGAGTCGTATGAGTAAAAACGGAAGTGACGATTTCTTTATACTTGTTGTTTCTAAAACATCAAAATATTTTGTAAAAAAAAGGAGGGCAAAAAAAAACGAAGATGAACAAGTAATTTTTATAGACCATGGGAAGCTCACGAAAGAGCGCAAAGCCCCACGTCCGGAGGCATGTGGTTTAGAGAAGCTCGTTTTAGCGAACGCCGTTTTACCGACCCCGGTTTATCGAATCCCTTTATAGAAAACCCAGTTTAGAGAAAATGGCAATGAGCCTCCTTTTAGCGAATTCGGACGCCGCGAAGCGGCGTGTACGGGTAAATCAGGTGGGTTAACATTTTTGTAATGAGCCGCCGCAGACTGCCGCCGCGAAGCGGCGTGAGCGCAGCAGGGGGCTGGGTTAACACGCGCACCAGTAACACACGCGAGAAGTAGAAAAGCCTTTTTTTTAAAAAGCGTCCCCTTTTCGATAAACGGCGTTTCTCTAAACTGAGCCTCTGCTTTCTCTAAACCGTGCTTCGATAAAACGTGCCCATTCTCTAAAACGTGCTTCGACGAAATGGCATTCGATCAACCGTAGTAAACCACCGCACGTCATTATGGTGGACAGTCACGTGACTCCTAGAGTCTACTTTTCCGCGGTCTCCCGCGGGCCCAAACTGCAAATTCGTTTCGCGCCATAAATATAGCTCTAAACATTTTTTTTCACATCCAAATTGTTTAAAGAAATTTTTTTTCTTTGCCTGTGTCTTTTAAGTGGTGACACCAGCTTCAACTGTCGACTTTTGAACCAGTCTCTCAATATTCATGAAATTTACAGGGTCTGTTCATCTCGTTGCCTATATACACTGGATGACGTTTTATCTCCGTAGAACAATTTTCAGAGGGAGGTATACAGCTATTGATGCAAGTCGCCTTCCTTGGCAAGGAAAGTTATCCTATAAGATTGCTGCAAAATATTAAGCATTTCTAAACTTCAGGTGTAAGAAAACGGGGAGGGGCAGGGGGTTGTGGCTATCTATTTTTTACCCTAAAATCTGCGTCTTTTAATGATAAATGTAAATTTAAAATCCATTCCACATTATGACGCATTTACGCCCCTTGAAAACCCTACCTTTTAACAATAAAAACTTTACTTAAAAAAAGAAAGAGAAATATCTAGTTGCATTCCTTATTAAAGTTCAGTTCAAAAACATCCACAGCGAAGAATAAACTTCGCACTTCATTGAATTGATAGATTTCCTAAAACGAAAGTTGTTGCAAGAAAGTAAAACGGAGGAAAATCCATTTGAAGTTTCCACACCACTACATTTGATTGTACTGGTGGTGGTGGCTTTACTCACATCCGAACTCATGCATGTCTTTGCTGAGTGAGTCCGAACTTAAAGGGACCACGAAATGATTCTGAAATCGAATTTCATCCACCGTACGTCGTAAAAGGTGTGAAAAGAAACACAAAAACACAAAAATAGGGAGCCAAAAAATTCTTTGCTATAGAACTTTTAAAAGAAAACTGGACTCTTTTGCGCCTTCTTTCCTTCGAAAGCTCTCTGCCTTTTCACTGTTATGCATCCGCGGAACTGCAGCACGTCAGCCAAATCCACGTCGCCTATTGGGTAAGCGCCTACCTCACCAGCACCGCGATCATAGACAATAAATAGCCGGCAAATGATCCCTAAAAGTTTTGTTAAATAACATTCAGATCCACATTTTGTAGCATAATTAGAGATGTGTGGCGAAAATTGCCAAATTTGATAATGCTGAGAGCCAAGCGCCACCTATCGTGTGGTAAACGAAGCTGAGAGCCAGCTCCGCCAGCTCCGGAGCTGTCCTTTTTACGATCAAATCAGCATGGGCGACAGCGTCGCTTGGTCACCGTGGTCACGACGACCAACGAACGTTTATTTTTTACGTGTTTTTCTCGCGCGTCCCAACTTCAAGCAGCAAGAAAAAAGTACTTGAAACAGACCACGACGAACAAGAACGTTGGATCCGCAAACACCCGAGACAAGCTGAAACGGCAACGAATTCACCGACCCGCGACCAACCGAGTTTGGCAGATAGGCCTAGCAGCCATTCCGCAGCGTTGCTTCGACGGTACTTTACCAAGACAGTGCCCACGACCGGCTGGCGTGTTGAATGGGATATGCCCGCGCGACCCTTGTGGACCCTTCCCGTATTATAGTTTGATCGCTGACCTCAATTTTAGACTAACAGGTGAGGTCAATCTCTTCCCCTTGTCATCTCCTTGTTTTCCGAGGCAGTGTTGACGAACACTGTCGTCTCGTCGATTCTGTCTACTTGTTTTGTGTGATATAGAGCTCGAATAAACGCCGTATGGATTACCTTCGTAACACGGTATGTACACTTTGTTATTAGTATGCCATTTGTATTCTGACACGGCTGCACGTCACTGTCGAGCTATAAAAGCTCGTGGGAGCTACGTGCAATGCCGGGCCAACCTTCCTTTGCCGAGTGCCACGTCAGTATCGAGTTGCAATCGTAAAAGATCGGTCCCGAAGCGCTCACCAACAGCGCGAATACAGCACTTCCATCAAACGCGCGCGTCCGCTCCGAGTGTGAACAGGTATTTACGTGGCTCTTGCTGATACTGTCGTAGCTCAAACGTATCTTTTTTAACGTCGGCTCGCTCCTGCATCTCCGAGGCCGCGAAAAACGCCGCGGCGATTTGTTTCTATCTACGCCACTTTGCAAACGACTGACACGGGCCGCCTTTTACCGACAATGACAGTTGGGTTGACTTCTGGAGTCTTCACCGGAAGACTCGCCGCACTTCCCAACAGGCATACCGGCGTATGAGACTAGTCCCATGCTGTCGCTGTAGCATAACATATCTCATTGAATTTCGCTCAGCTGCGATGTGTCCATGGCTATCGCGGCGATGAGAGGCGCCGATTCAGAAAATACGTCGGTGACATCAGCGCAGTAAAACCTACCGGCGCACCCCAACTCGCCTCCGATAATGGGAGCCATTCTCATACAGCCGAGAGAACTTCCGGTTCCCGTCCCAGCTTACGTCACGACCGTCAAAATTACGCCGCAACTTGTTTTGCGGTCAGTTGGAGAGAAAGAAAAAGTCGATATTTCATTATTTTTTTGTGTAGAAGTTAATGAACCGAGACGAAAACGGATGCCTGTTCGGCATTCAGTGAACGTTGAAGGTTTAATGTAAAAGTTATCTGGCAAAAGTAAAAAGGTCATTTCATGGTCCCTTTAAAGCGCTTTCTTCGAGTGTCATTTTGTTGTCGACATGTACTGGACATTGATTGTGAAACGAATCATGAATTGGATATGCTTGCAATGCACGAACCAGCGTCAGCAATTGTTATGGACAGGGCAAGCATCGTAGCGACACAAAGCAGACAAACCCAGGTGACGTTTTATAAACGAATGTTGGTTTTGGTTAGTTTTCTGTTCAATCAGGGCGCGCTTTTCGATTAATGGCCATATGCATATCCTCTTCCACGGGAAAGCCGGACTTCTATAGTGTTCTTTTTCGAATAGTGTTTTCCTCTCAAACAAATATGTTTAATGTACAGAAACTGTGAAGAAATGCTTTTTTCAACGAGAGTATAATCATCATTCTAGTGTGTACCACTACAAAAAAAAGTAATTTTTTTCTTAAAGATTTTAAATTTACGGTGGTCTTCCTTGTTAAGGTTCTGACACACTCCGACGTTGTGCGTAGCACACGCGGCGTAGCGCATCGCACATAGATACAGACTGGTCGCAGATGTCGAGCTCCCGCTCGCCGGCCAATGAAGGGTGCGTTCGCTGCGCTCAACGTCGAAGTATAACAGACCCTTTAAAATTTCCTATATTGGCACTTTTTTATGTGATGTCACATGGAAGTAACTCCGCTAATAAAATGTTTCCTGGTACCTCAATTCTTAATTTATACTTCTCTTCCATTTTAGAGCGCAGCTCTTAGGCGCCCGTTTCCGGCTTGAGCGGCGTCGCCGTCGGCGTCGCCGTTGGCGTCGCCGTTGGCGTCGCCGTCGGCGTCGGCGTCGCCGTCGGCGACGGCGGTGCATCATGCGGAAATATCCCATGATGCACCGCGCGGAGAGGAGGAGGGAGAGGAGGACGGGAGAAGGAGGAGAGGAGGACGGGAGGAGGAGGGAGAGGAGGACGAGAGGAGAAGGAAGGAGGAGGGGAGGATGAGAGGAAGGAGGGGTAAGAGAAGGGAAGATGAGGGATGAGGAGGAGAAGGAGGGAGGGGGAGGACGAGGAGGAGTATCAGGTAGGATGAGGAGGTGAGGAGGAGGGAGGAGAGGTATACCCTCGCCTTAGTGCCCTTCCTCCTCCTCCTCAAGAGCTGCGCTCGAATTCGGCATTACAGGGAGTTGTAAACGGCTTTCATTTTTTTCTTGCAAAATAAGTGAATTATATCATATACATTTTGGCATCAATGGTAACTGCTAACTTAAAGGGGCGGTGTAATGATTTTTAATTGGAAAGTTTTTCTACTTTACACGAGCTTACTGTCAATAGTGGGACTAGTATTTTTTCATTCAAGGATACTCCTACGTAACACCGCTGGTCAAGAAACTTCTTTGTGGCGGTGTAAGTTCAAAAACAAAAACGAGCGTTTTTTTTGTTTTTTTAAGGCTCTCTTTTGCAAATTTTGACGACGTAGCTGGAGGTTGCATTACCGCTCAGTGACGATATTTCAATGCGGCTGATAGATTGGACCCGAGGATTGCGTGGGAACTCGATTTGAACTGGCGATAATCGATAACTTAAGAAGCATTCGGGTAGTGGCCCGTGTCCAATAGCTGCAATGACGACAATAGCCGAACCGTAACAATCTCTGGAACTCGGCGCGTGTCCTGTGCCTTGTCAACCTCAGCGCGTGACTATGATCAACATTGGCGGCATATAATCGGCTCCAGATTACGTGGCCGCTTGTTCTGGCTGCGAGTTGAGGGAATGAACGCTGCTCGTTTTTCTTTAATTTTTTCAGCGATTTTTACTGCCTGGGGAGAAAAACGAGCAGGAGTAACACAGGTCATTAACGTCAGGGACCCTTTCTGAGCGGTAATTGCGCAAAGTACAAAAAAAGTTATATCGCCCTTTAAAGACCGACGTACGCTTGGCGCCTTCCACTTTTCCTCACTCCTTCTTTTTCCCTTATCCTCTCCACCTTTCAAATTCCTCTAGTGCGGCTCTCCTTGCAGCTTAGGAAAGGAGGGCGCTAAGAGGATTATCTTCCCTGGAGAGGACCGAGGTTCTATGTCGGCTTTTAAGGACATCAGGGAGTGGAAAGTCCAAGCATTTTACGATCGCTCTTCAGTCAATGAACTTGGGGCATTACCAGATGAAAACACCGAGAATCATGAAGCGTGAAAATAAGAAACCACGTTTTTCTTCAGCTTTTGCTGACTACGGTGCTGCGGTTATGTAACATTAACAAAGTACCCACACCTCCCTCTTTACAAATTAACAGCTACAACAGAAATTCATTATCTACTATATCAAAATAGCGCCAGATTGTGCTGTATTGTAATAACGTGTTCCGACTATATTTTGCTGTAATATGTTGTGTAACAAAAATTTGTGTTTGAATGAAACCTGAGTCAATATCTTAAAATACTAAAAATCTTTCTGCCCGAAAAATAAAAAATGAAAAAAAATTGACCGCATCTTTACGTGGTGAATGATGTTGGTTGGGGCGAAGCTCTGGTGGTGCTTGTCTACGTAGACGCTGAGCCGCAGCATGCCGAGCCTTTCGTTCGTTTTCATCCATGTCAGAAAGAGAATGTGTGGTATGGAACGTGGTTATATACGCATTTGAGCATTTGACCGCAGCGCCCTCTCGTCTATAAACGTTGAACCAATGCATGCAAAGTTTAACGCGATATATATACGCATTTGACCGCAGCGCCCTCTCCTGTATAGACGTTGAGCGGCTACATGCAACGTTTCATCCATGACAGAAACCCCAGGTCTTGAGTTACTACCACATCTCAGAGCCCCTACTCGTCCTGTCGCTGCGCAAACAGATTTCAACATTTTTTTTCATCATTTTTTTCATCTTTTTTTTTTTTTTTGACCTACACGAGCACGTGAGCTCAGGAGCTCGTAATTTTTTTATCATTTTTTTTGCCCTACACGAGCATGTGAGCTTGGGCTCACGTGCCCGTGAGCACGTGATCTCACGAGCAGAAGCACGAGCACCCGACGCCGGCCTACGGCGGACGGACACACGGACATGGCTAGCCCCTAAGGAGCTTCGCCCCTAAAATTCTTAGAAAACGTCAGTGATTTTTGCGTAGATTGAGTTCGTGGTTTTATCGCCTGTGGGGTGACGTTATTTCTCGTACGATGAGATTTATTTGGATGAGCATATAGTCGTTTTCTACAGTATATTTAAAAAAGCTTTAAAGAATTAACAGTTTTTCAGGTCAAATAAGTTTTAATAGTGCAGTGTGAAGCGTACAATATCATTCGAAGGGTTCCGGGTTCCGGCCAACTCGTCAACGGCCAACTCGTGGACGTCAATTCGCAGACGATCAATTCGTCGAATAGGCCAATTCGTTGAAGGGCAACTTGTCGTGAGGTGCAATCTGTCGAAGGGCGATTCGTCGAATGGGTCGAATGACGGTCCGAGGTAAAAGTTCGTGGTTTCCTGTTGCCTCTTGACCAAGATTTTTATGTGTGTATGGACGAAGGACAGCGGTCTTGGGAGGTCACAAGAGTGAAATAAAAATTACAAGGGACGAATACAGGACAGAATCTTGAGACAAGTTAAGAAATGTGTGATATCGGGATCGTCCTTGTCTTCCTTTTCTTTATTATTCTTTTAATGAGCCGCTGCAAACTGTGACCGCGAAGAAGCGTGAATGGGCAGGCCAGCTCGGTTATTATTTTTGTAATGAACCGCCGCAGACTGTCGCCGCGAAGCGGTGTGCACGGGTGGGTCTGGCAGGTTAACACGCGCCCCAGTGGTACACGCGCGTCGTAGTGACCTGCACTATGAGAACACTGCGCCGTGAAAGCAACAAAAGCGGAAAGTTTTTATCTTCGACAAGGAAGAGCACACTGCAGGTTAATTTCCGTGCAGCGATTATACGGATTACTATATACATTTTCCTCAAGGGCGCCGCCATCTTGAATATTGTCACTTCCAGGAGGGCGAAAACATTGTTTAGTAGTCGCCACGCGAATAGAATGCTTTTAGGATATAAGCGTAACCGTCACCTAACCTCGTTTTGCTTCCCCTCTATTTTTTTATTATTTGCAGGTTGAAATGTTTTTATATAATGTGTCTCCCTCATCGGATATGCCTACTAGGCGGCTGGGGACCAGAATAATCAAAAAGGTATATAGGACAGTATTTACTGTCAAATATCATGGCAAAGATTACATATTTTGGCTTTGCAAACGCGGCGATCAGTTTGTTTCTTCGACGAGTTTTCCTCCGACGAGTTCCCCTACGACGAATTGACCTAATCGACGAATGGGCCGTCGACGAGTTGGCCGTTGACGACTCGGCTTCCGACGAGTTGGCCAAGGCCCCTATTCAAGATGGGATTAAAAGAACAAATCCGGGTCAAACATAACATAGAATAAAATATATCACATAGTAATACGTTAGTTAACCCAGTTTTGATCCCATTAACCATTAACTCAGTTATGATCAACAAACAAAAACATTAAGGTACCGAACTTGTCACGTATGGCTTCACTACAATATCTATCAGACTTCAACTAAAACTTATCTTGCCTCTGCATGGTAAATTTTCAAAATGGCATTGGGTTAATCCACAAGAGTCTCGCCACCTTAAAAATAAACAGCCTTGTTTAGCTTTTACGGTAAAGTCTGACTTGTCTTTTTTCAGCCAATATACTTTATCAAGATATACTAAACACGTTGCCATTCGGGTCCACGCTGGCAGTGATATCGCTGACGGGAGCCAAACTGCTAGAGATGTTTGAACACTCTGTAAAAAATTACAGCCTTGTTACGAGACCAGGACGGTTCTTGCAAGTATCTGGTGAGTGTCCTCGTCCCAAACATGCTAGGTACGCCGGTCGAGGTAAAAGTCACAATTATAGTATATTGGCGTTTATTTTGTTAGTTGGCATTTAAAGTGTGCCTGCGAATCTTTGATGTGTCTATTTTCATGTACATGGGTGCCCTTGACCCGGGGTCCCGCTGCTGGTACATCACACAAAAGACAGTCATTCAGACACTGTCTAAGGGGTGTTTCTTCCTTATGGCGGTCCCGTCACATTCGTCATACCAAAACTGTCTGCAGACATGCTCATGGCGTACATATGTATGGAAGCAAACATGTTCGAACATGCGTGACGAGTGCCCACAGATAACTCTGTCATCATATCTGCAGATAAACTCCGTGTATCGTGTGCGATCTCTGGGCAGTGTGACTACGACTTCACGCCGTAAACAAAATACATATATCGGTACACATCATCACCACTGGACCTCCATAATCCCATGTCATCACCGTTTTTCTTTTTACTCTGCGTGCGCGTGTGCGTTTGCCTGCGTGACTTTCGGACAAAATATGATTGTGCTCTAATACCTGCTTGTTCGAAATGAAAATAGGCATCTTACTATTTGATTTGGGACAATCTCATCCCGAACGTTAGGGAGTTTTAGAATTGTACACGCAAATGTTTTGCGTGCGCGAAGAAATAGCGTCGTCCGTGCTTCAAACCCAAACCGCGTTTGTTTTTTGTTTTTCTTTTTTTTGTGTACGTACGCCATTCTTGGGAAATTTTGTGCTTACGATATCTACCCCAAAATATTATCCTTGCTCTCATGATCCGAGAGAAGTGGACCGAAGACAAGACGAGCTGAATCAGAAAATGGCTACCCACAGGAGTTAGGATCCCGGCCGCAATTGGCAATGGACGTGTGACAGTGACGTCAGCGGCGTCCTCGCAACTGCGATTTTCGATGCGGTACGATATCGCAGTCCTACGTGAGGTGCACGTCACACACGATTTGGAAGACCCGGCAAGGTGGGCAACGATCGCCGACAACATGCTCTTGGTTACGCACAAACGCTTTCATTTGGCGGATCTACTTCGAGCCGTCAGCTGGCAGCCCCTTGAGCAGAGGTACGACGCTGCATCGCTCCGGCTGCTTCTGACAGTCATCAGCCCACTCGGTGCCGCCCACCCTCTGGCTGCGCCCGGAACAACGACCTGGCTCGCATCTTGACCCGCAAAGTGCGTCACCAAAACTCCCTCGTTCCGCGCGTGGTCAGCATGTGGCGCTCCCTCCCAAGCACACTCCGGAATCAACCCGCCACTGACATTGACGAAGTGAGGAACCTTTGCCGCCAAGCAGCGCGCCACCTGTGGAGAACAGTTCACTGAAGCTGCTGCTCTCCCCGCCTACATCCTTTTCTTTGCCCTCCCCTCCCTCCCCTCCCCCCCTTTCCCACACTAAGGTCGGTGTGCTGGGCCCCTCGGTACGGGCCTTTGGCCTTTCCAGCACACCCCAGCTCTCTTTAGTTGAAATAAAGTATTTTTATTGTTATTGTTATTGTTATTGTTATACGAAACCTCTCCTTGCCGAAGCCACGCGGGTGAGCACAAGTCGACCGCTCGCGTAACATTTTCATATTTAGACAACTAAAACAAGTTGCTCAGGACAAAACTGTTTGAAGTTACTTCATTTTCTGTGTGCAAAAAAAAAAAAGTTGTTACCATATCTTTGTTGCGTTGCAAGCGTTGTTACAATCGTCATATGCTTTGGTTTAGTGCTCCGGCAGATAAACGCAATTCTAAAACTCTCTTGCGTGGCGTGCGCCACGCAATAGAGTTTTAGAATAACAGGAACGTTTTCTTTAGCGCACGTTAACGTGCGCTAAAGAAACGTGCGTTATTCTAAAACTCCCTATTAGGCTATGCTAGTGCATGAAGTATTACTGCGCCTGGAGCGAAAACTTGAGCTGCCCTTGCAATCATAGCGAAATAAAAATCCCACCTGGTTAATTCCATGACGACAAGCGTTTTAGAGGTGTGTGCTCTAGCAATAACTGCTACGTGTTGTGCGTAAATGATCGCACCTTAGCCCTCGTACTGAGAAAGACAACTCTGCCTTCGATAAGGTGACACCGGTAACCCCCATATAGTAGACTAACTCCTCGTTTTCTAGCCATCTTCACAACCTAGATTGATATCTTAGGTCCCTTGTGCTATTCAGACCTCGAGTCAAAAATTATGATTTCAGAATGAAAGTGCCATATCATGTTGCGGTTCATTTTAATTAGAAAAAGCCAACCCTTGTATAAAAGCTGTGAATCGTCTTCTGACTTTTTAGTTTTGTTGATATCGCTGTAAAACTAAGCTCTTCCTATTTCTGAAAATAATGTCCGATGTTAATGTAGTAGTTGTCCTTGTTATGTTGTAGTTGGCGATGTAGGGCGTCCCTTGTCGATTTTGCCAAATCCTTGAAAGATACTGTTTGCCACCCGCCGCTCGCAGGAATCGGACCTGCACTCTTAGAAAAAAGGGTATCTATAGTCCTCCCTAAGGGAGGAACGGTCTTGTAACATATGTTCCTCCATAAAAGGAGAAACTTTCGTCCCTAAAACAGGGAAGCAAAGTTCCTCCGTCACCTGCATCTCATTATGGCGGCCACGAATCGAGCAAATCGAGCAAAGTAAGACTTAACGAGCACGCTACGCCTCTTGTACGGAACGAGAGGAGCAGCAAATAAGAGCGTAACACGATCTTTCCTTGAACTGTGTTTATTTCCGAAGCCAGCTTCCCCCGTAGGCAAAGAGACTTCTGTTTCAAAAGCAGTTACTCAGTCTTCTCGTCGTCAGCTGCGATGCTAAACGGAGACAACCGATACCCAGTTATACTTCAATCACTTTACGTCTTACCTTTGCTATTCATCGAGTCACAATTCCTTCGTCAACCGCACATCATGAAGAAATGGTAAAAAATTCGCGAAACCAAAAGCCGCTCCCAAAAGCACGAACTCGAAGCCGCTGTTGCATGGTAACCAGAACTTATCGCGTAGCGTGAAAGAAGGTTAAATAGTTCGCCACCAGATGGCAAAGTCAAGCAGCGCAATTGCAAGTAGCTAGGCTAGGTGGCGCTAAATAACGCCGAATTCATGTTCTACAAAAAAAAATTATTTGCTTCCGTCACAATTGCGCTTCAGGATCTTCGGGAACATTCATTATACACACATATGTAGACACATTACGCATACTACAAGCATCAGCTGAAAGTATACGTTGAGTGCACACACATACACGTCACATACAAACATCAATACAACAGTACACGAACCCGATCACTACAACCGAGCTCTGCGTTTCCGTCGTTTATAATGGTGGTTTTGAACGTATGCAATTTCTCGGTGACCGCCTAAGCAATAAAATATTTCCTAGCATGTTGACTCTTTTCCAGCAATATCATACCTGTGAGAGTATTTTGAACGGCTCACGGGATGAATCTCTTAGTAAAAAGTAAACGCTCATGCCGCAATTATTTGAATGCCAAATAAATGAAGCCGCTCCAATGCTGTTCCGAGCCATGAGTTTGTTTCCCCGCACCGCACGTCGTAGCCAGTATTTCTATTGTAGTGTTTGTTTTCTATTTGTGCTGCTCGTGTGCGGCTGCAATTGTCTTCTTGAATTAATCTTTGTAGAGCGGATATTCACTCAGCTGGAAGTGATGCTTCACGGGCAGAGAAATCGCTTTTCGATCAACTTGAATACAGTCAAAGCCGCGACTTGCGGCAGGTGTTAAGTGTACAAAACTACGCCGTGGCGGGCACGAAAACTTCTAGCGCTCATCCCAGCACGCCACTTGGAGGGCAGTTTCTCCAGGAACCGTAGTATACTTAAACAACAAAATAAAAGACAGTTTTTTTTCTCGATTTTACCTATTATTTTTTTTTCAATGCTATAATCCCGAACTGTAAATATACGTACTTTCAGTCATATTTTCATACTGTTCAGTCCTTTCCCAGAACGCTATCGCTCTCGGGGAGGAGAAAATTGACAGTCACATCGGCCAGAGTACGATAAGAGCTTACCGTTCAGACCAGCGTTCTAACATGACTATCCGCATGTTGATCGATTGCACCTAATCCCTCAAGTGGTCTTAAACTCTTTAATGTAAAGCGGAATGTCAACCTGCGACACCCCGCCCCAGGGCTGCCAACACGAAAAGTCAAAATTTCTCTAGCAGACGCCTGATATTTCCCTATTTCTGCCGAAATTTCTCTGGCTTGCCCAAGTAATTATATATACCAAATATTCGTTGTTTTCTGCAACACTTCCATTTTTATTATGCGAAATAAATTACATGCGGAGCGGAAGTTCGTCTGCTTCTTGTACAAGAGTTGCGATGATGTCAGAACGCCGAAATCTTATTGGCCTATTGAAAAAAGAAATAGTGGGCAGACCTCAAGTTCTGAATGTCACAGCAACAACTGCGCGAGGAACAGACGACTTGCCCAACGCGTAGCCTTTTCGCCTCGCGTACATTTCGCAATATATTAGTTTATCGGGCCAAAACCACGGCCAAAGCGAATCTGGCGAGGTGAAGTGTTACTGGGAGATTCAAACTGACGAACGAAACCCCATTTTTAGCTTAGATGATATGCACCATATCAGAACATGCTACTGCTTTAATAACTTAATTAGCGCTGTTTTTATAATAGTCAGTCCAAAACAAAAGGTATAATACAAGCGAGGGATCTCAAACTTGAACGCACGGAACACGACAGCACTTCACGAAATATTATTAGTCACGGTAAGTCTATATTCTCGGACATTGCAGCATTTCTTCTTGTACCCAAGCTTTTTTTCTTTGAAGAAGGCACAGCGGCGCTCACAGAATCTTCGACTTGACTGGTACATTCCTCCGTACGTTTCAGGGGGTGATGAAAACTGATTTTTGCCGAAATATGTTAGATGGGTGGATGGGTGCTAATGGCTGTGCCCTTTATAACGAGCGGTATCTTGCGCCACCTAGCCTAATACTCCTCAGTATTCCCAGATGGTCGCAACGCAAACCGCCGAACGGGTGGAGAAAATAACTCAAATGTAGCCAAAGCCACTTAAATTCGATGTTATGTCGAGAAAAAAATCAGAGAACCTATATAATTCTAGATATATACGGTGCCCAAAATTTCCCTCAAACTAGCAAGATTTCCATTACTCCCACATAGACCTGAATTTTACCTTAATCTGGGAAATTTCCCTCGTGTTGGCAGCCCTGCCCCGCCCCTTCCGATCACGGCCCGACCAGCGGCATCGATGCCCGACAGCTCATCTTGTTGTTACACCACTGATACGCGAACACACTGTCACATCGGCAATAATTCCTGTATTCTGTTCACAACGCACAACACTGGCATCGCGATGTTGCTGCTATGTTGATGACACGCAGAAATACAGAACCACGTCGACTGCCGGTTGGCACTCGGCATCGAAAAACAGAACCGAACTTGGCACAGAAGGCACCCAGGCACCCGGCAGCAAAACCTGCCTGTCTTGGACGCATGTTTCCGCGATTTCCATAACATCATCAACGTCGACACATCCACTGTGGACACATCTTTCCGCGTGGTCCGCATGGTTCCGCGTGGATTTCGCAATTCGGAGATGGCCATCTTAGCCCAGTGTACGTAGCGCTGCTGGCACTGCTCCGGAACTTCGCTGCTTCTAGCAGCTTCGATTGCTCGTTTGATAAAATTACTGGTAAAAACGTCAATGCAACCTAAATGTTATGGACGTTTGGACTGGGAGACGGAATTACAGGCGGCCTTGGCTGCCGCTGAAGCTCAATCAACTCAACCACTTTTATTAAACAACGTGTGCGACGTGCTCAAAAAACGAAGCCGAAAGATGAGTCGGGAGGGTGGAAGCTTTCTACCGTCTGCCTGGAGAAGGAGAAACACTTCTCGTTCCTCCCTTCTTCTCGTGTCAGCTTGGGGGCGCGTGAGTAGAAGGGAGGAAAATGCGCCGTTGCTACCTATTCCCTCCATTTTTTCTGAGAGTGTGGGTTCGCCGCATGCGAAGCAGAGGCGTTACCACTAAGTTACCCACAGATTCTTGCCTTTTTTCTGCCATGTTTATTTACTTGGTGTACATACACTGCCAGTGCGTCATTTAGTAGCTTAGTTAATAAAATGTTACATGCACATAAAGATGAGAACTAGCGAGCACTCCAATTGTGGCCAGAGTCCTCTCTTTTCCTGAGCAGCGAGCATCCCGGCTAACTCAGCATCACCCGCGAAAGGATAGACACGCGGAACCTCAGTTCAGCACGCCCCGGCCCCCGTGCAGGCTGACGCGCCGGTCTCGGAGTCTCCACGCCTACAGCCGAGATTCCACTGCCCGCCATCTAAACTTGCACAGACGCTCGTCCCTCACCGTGTTGGTGAGAAGCCACCTGAGCCTTGACGTGAAGTAGTCCCACGTTCGCCTGGCATCAGTGTGACACTCCTCCATGGCAGTGCGAGCCAACGAAATGGTGTGTAGACCAAGGAGTACTATTTCCCGAGATATGTCCATGTTGTCCGTAGTGCGAAGGTCCAGGTACTTGAAAGAGTTTCATGCTATGTCAAAATCTATTCGGAACGCCACACGCTTGTACTCAGTGGGGGAGGGGGTTTATCTTGTAGAAGGGCACTGGGAGCACGATGCAGAGCGTGTCCCAGTATATCTTCCTGGTGCTTACTCTCTGGAAGTGGTCCCACAAGAAAAAAAAATGAAGGACGTTTACAACTCCCGGTAATGCCGAATTAGAGCTCAGCTCTTAAGGAGGAGGGGAAGGTAAGGGGGAGGGTATGCCCCTGCTCCTCATCCGTACTCTCTCCTCCTCCTCTTTTCCTCTCGTGCTCCTCCTCCTCCTCCTCCTCCTCTCTTGAGGTATTTCGATTTTGCGATATACCGTGCTAAACAATCTGAGAAATATATATATATATATATATATAGTTGTATTTTCGCTCACCGCTTGTCCGGAGAAAGGAAATATAGTTCTCGGATCTGGAAGCTCCACTCTGTCTAAGTTCTGCCGGTGCCAGGAAACAGGACAGCAGGAGCAAGGCGGGAGAACGAGACACTGCAGCGTTTATTTCAACACTTTGACCAAGCACGTGATACTCTTGATGTCACCCTACTTGCTGTCGGCTCTGTCGAAGACTGCTCGGCGTTTTTTATTTCCTCGGCATTAGTCTTGAGAGTGCTCCCCTGAGTTGGCACAGCAGAACAGCAAGTGCACGTCCCTCGGAAACAATGGGATGTTTTCCTGCGTGACTGGTATGAAGTTCTTTGTCTTGCACGAAATATTTGG
The DNA here is from genome assembly GCA_037355805.1 of Ixodes ricinus. Taxonomy (NCBI): domain Eukaryota; kingdom Metazoa; phylum Arthropoda; class Arachnida; order Ixodida; family Ixodidae; genus Ixodes; species Ixodes ricinus. Next base: position 20,843 of record JAZHYW010012111.1, read on the forward strand.
TGAGTGCCGTAGGCGAGAGATGCAGAGCTACCACGAGCAAGCCGTTGTCGACCTTGGCGGCACACAATTTACCAACTTCAACTGACGTGCCACAGAGATTGATGGGAACTGCACAGACCCGTACCCATGTAGATGGCCACTTGGATAACAAGTACACCAAGTTCTCATACGTGCCTCCTTGTGATTTATGAATGATACTATCACTTGTCTGCACAACGGGCAGCTGGCATCTCCCCTCCTCCTCCTCCTCTTCTCCTCCCTCCCACTCTACCCCTCCCCTCTCCCTCCCCCTTGACCTCCCCTCCTCATCCTCCCTCCTTCCTCCTCTTCCCCTTCTCCTCCTCCCCCTTATCGTCCCCCTCCTCCTCCTCCTCCCTCCCTCCTCCCTCCTCCTCCTCCTCCTCCTCCCTCCCGCGCGGTGCATGTTAAGAAACGTCCCACAATGCAACGCGTGGGTCTCACTCGTGACCCGCGCGTTGCATCGTGGTACGTTTCCTATAATGCACCACGCGGTTACGCCGACGCCGCTCAAGCCGAAAACAAACGCCTAAAAACAGCGCTCTAAAAAAAAAAAATTTAGTTGATTTGGTGATTTTTGCGCAGGATCGCAGGCCTGTATCTTTGGTGCTTCGGCCAGTGGTGCTCACCATCCACCTGTCGAGGTAGGGTAGCCGAGATGGCGGAGGGCGTTCAGAAAGACAGGTTCACGCTTTTTCCTGAATAGCAGAATAGCACATGAAGTTTTGGGACCACATTCGCAAGACCAAATCCTCCGGCTTGCAGGCTTGAGAAAAAGTTTCTCTGCCGTGTCTTCTCCATCGGTGATCTCCAGATGAAGGTAGCCCAATTCGCCGGACGGTTGATTACATGCAGCAGACGGCCTGAGCCCAGTAGATAATAGCTGGGTAGGACACGACGTTGCAAACGTATGCTCTGTTGAAAAGCGACAGGCGCCTGCCGAGCCACGGAGAAAGTTTGGCCCCCATGCCGTTTGTTTTTAGACGCCACTCCTCCAGTGTGGGTGCACGTTCGCCAACTGGAGCATCCACGTAGCTGCTCACCGTCATTGTCCAATCTATTTCTGCAAATGTTTTGGGCTGCGTAGGCCACTCTCCGAGACAAGCTCCGGTAAATGTTTGTCCCGTTGATTTCCGCTCCGGAAACGCGAGAAAAAGCTGCGACGTACGTCAGAGCGCCCTGCACCTGTGCTCCGCAGGTGCCGATGAATGCAACATCATCGGCGTAAACAACCCGACCCATAGGCGTGCGCACGGGGGGGGGGGGGGGGGGGGCCGCCCCTTCTAATCATCTAGGGGGGGGCGCAAAGTTGGCCCGACTCAAGGCGCGACTGCACCGGCGGTATGGTTTCTTTTTCGACGGCATAAAACACCGACGGTGGGAGGGGGGAGGGGGGAGGGGGGGGCGCTTTGGGGAAACCTCGCCCCCCTAATGAAAAATCCTGCGCACGCCTATGACCCGACCTACACTTAAGGCTGAACACCATGGACCGAATTATGCAACGAATAACTAACGAACGTCGCCCGACGGCACGATCACTTTGCGCGGGACGTAGCAGCCATTGTCATAGCCTCCTCTATACTGAAAAAACCTGGCAGATCGCCAGGTGACGCGGCCGCCGAAAGTGAAACGGTAGAGCGGCAGACAATGGATGGATGGATGGATGAATCCGGCTGAGCCCCTTGGATCGGGTGGTAGCTTACGCCACCTAGCCATTTTGTTTTACCATTTAAGCTTAGAATATTTAAATGTGAAAACTATGTTCACTCCGCACTGAAAAGAAAGTGAGCCTATAAAACCTCCCTGCCATCAGTTAATGAGAAAATACCAAGTTTTCTCTCGCTTTCTGCCACCATTCACTTAATCTTTGCTTGGTAATCTCTACTGTCTTGAAATCCACTTTTCCTTCGCTGTCTCTAAAACCCAATGACTTTATTAAATCAATGTTGTCTTCGGCAGGCATAGGGTGAAGCCCTTTACAGTAGAGTATCAAGTGCTCAGCCGTCTCGTCCTCCTGTCCACAAGCAGCGCATACTGTATCCATTTCCTGGTACTTCGCTCTGTGTGTTCTGGTTCGCAAAACACCTGTCCTTGCCTCAAACAACAATGAGCTTCCCCTAGAATTGTCATAAATGCTTTCTTTGGCAATAACTGTTTTGGTTAATCTATAGCTTTCCAGAGCCGTCTTTTTCTGCATTCCCTCTAGCCACCGATCTCTTTCTGTGGTCTTAACTTTCTATCTAACTGAGACCTGCTCTTCCGTAACTCCACTATAGCCTAAGAACTTTCCTCTTAATTTTCTAGCGCGCTGTCTCCACTTTGTGTCTATACTCCTCATGTATAAATAGCTGAAAACGTTTTGTACCCAATGCTCCCCATCCTTTTGCCTCAACCGATCATCAAATTCTATCTTGCTCACAGCTTCCCTGCCCTCAAACGACGCCCATCCCATGTCTCCTTGTACTCCCTGGTTTGGCGTTTTGCAATGTGCCCCCAAAGCCAGCCTACCTGCTCCGCGCTGTTTTATTTCTAGTCTTGCATGCACTTCGTTGCATGCAAGTGTTGCTTGCACTTGCATGCACTGCGTTTCCAAAAGTCAATTCAGGCACCATGACCCCTTTCCAAATCTCTCTCACCACCTCACACCTGTTGTAATTCCAAAGAGCTCTATTTTTTATTACCGCTGCATTCCTGCTGCCCGGTACATGACAACAGTCATGTAACGGGCGCCCCGCTGCGGCAAGACGCCGAAACACACTTGTCCCGAGCAATGGAATGTCCGCTCGTGCTTCTCGCGTTCCTCGGGCTACCGCTTGTTTTCTATTCGGGTTTGAAAACCATATTTCGGGTCCTCGCCGCTGCAAAAGCTGTGCGCTGAATACCAGACTCCCCGAGAAATGCTCTGTGCTACCAGGTTCTCGCGCTCCAAATCGGCGACCGGGCACTGTATGGCTCCGTCATCAAACTGCCAGGCTTTGTGAGTATAGAGGACGCTATGCCACTGTGCTGATGCCACGCACAGAGCAAAAGCCGCGGGGCAAAATTCGTCGATTTTCACAGCATATTCGCCCCACGGAGTCCAGACTTTAGGGATTTTGTAGTACCAGGTGCCCTCTGCAAGCGCTTATGGGAAAAAAAGTGTCGATAACAAAAAGGCGTTGTAGCACTGTCAATGCCAAGAGCTCGTGACAGGAGACGCGCTTCCATGCGCTCTGGAACAAACAAATGAAGTGCAGTAGGCTCGTTCGACTTACCTGCACCTCCTGCACCGGGGCAAAAAAAGTATAGGGAAATGTATTTCCGGTATGTGTATTGAGATACGGCCGGAAGTACACCGCCGTACACTTTTCTGCATCGGTGCCAGAGGGTAAGGTAAATTGAACGACCTTAGTTAACGCCCAGTACAGTCACAGCAAAGTTTCTGGGCATCGGCCTCGCGTCCACTCACCATGGTGTACGCGAACAAAAGCGTTCGGAATAAAATAGACATCATACCATTTTGCTCCGAATTCTTTTTGTTTCTTTTAATGCGAAAACATTAACTGTCCCATGGAGAGAACAGACGTCATCAGCTTGTGAAGCCGCGCCAAACCTCACCTTTCCCTGTCCCAATGGAGCGGAGCCTGTCGTCTGTTGCAGAAATCTGATGGATAAGCTCCCATTGGCTGACGCGCGTCATAGTTTCAAGGAACGAGGCTCTCAATGGCTCTCGCGCGGCGTAGTTCCAAGGAACGCCACCAGAGAAGCCCTCTCCATGGCGATACAGCGCACGCAGCGGCCCTACAGCCGGTAAGAGGAGTGGGCCTGGCCGCAGAGCCCTCAGGGGCAAACTCTGGAGGGGCTGCACGACCGAGCTCAGCGCGGCGCGGCCACTTGACGAGAGCGCGAGCTCGGTCGTCGGCCACTACCTCGGCAGTTGCGAAACGTGGCCGTCCACGCCAGTACGCCGCAGACGAACTAAGGAAGCGGAAGAACGACATTCATGCTTTCGCATTCACACTCATAAGAAGTGCTTATGTGTCCTCGGATTTCTTTTTTTTGTTTTGGTTCGGGCTCTCGGCACGAGCTTTTGCCATTGACAGTGCTACAAATGCATTTGTTATCGGCTATTTTTTTCTTTCAGAGAGCGCGTGGAAGGGGCTTCTGGTACTACAGAATTTCTAAGTATGGAGCGGGCAGTTAACACTGTGGAGTAACTCAGACCCCGCTTTATTGTTCTGTTTTTTTTTTTTGCTTTTTGCAGCGGGGCTTAGGATGTATTGATGCCAGTGAAAAGTAGGTGCATCCCTCCTTCGGTGGGATGCACAGAAACACTTTACCTGCAAAGGTGTGTTGATTGATTGTTTTTGTGCAAGCAACCCGACAGCATTCAACACGTATTTGCTTCCCGTTGGGACGCTTCATTTTTTTTATGCTCTCCAACGCATTTTAAGAAACAACTCCAAGTTAGCCCTATGGGCATACGTTTTTCGGACGTAACGAACGATGGCGGCGTACCATATGACGTTTCTTTTTCTTTTTTCTTGTGAGCCTTTTCAGTATATGGAATCGCGCATGGCAAGGAGAGACGCCAACGGCAATGCAAAAAAGCGAGCTTCTTTTTTTTTTTTTAGCCTCGTGAGGCATGTTGAAAGTGATATTTCGGCCCGCGGGCCCCCAGCCCGAGGGGCTGAGCTTGTATGGCCCTCTTCTTGAGATGCAAGGATTTGAACACGTGCTGAAATGTTTTGCAGTCCACTTTTAAATTGAAGTAACTTGTGCCGTCTGCTTTGATGCAAAAAAAAATGCTGTGGCGTAGTTCAGTGGTAACGCCTCCACTTCGCTCGCTGCGGACCCGGGTTCTATTCGCGCAGGCGACGGGCGATCTTTTTCGAGAACTTGGTAACATCGTTGACGGACACCTACACCGCCAACTAAAGCATCAACAATGACATTTCCTACACCACCAACCACGGACGTCATTTCCAGTGATGGGAAGAGCCCATAACAGCTATCGCTGGAAAAGAAACAAAGGCGTTTCGCAACAAATTTTGTTCCTAACGCTTTTGTTCATGCACCATACAGAGCATTGACACGACGCCGATGGACAAAATCTTCGCCTTGACTTGTCACAGCTATCGCTGTGATTGTACTGGGGATTACCACAGAACTGCATATTTTTGTTTTGTTTATTGTTACTTTAACCATGGTTAACGTTTTCTTTTTGCTTTCTGACCGGCATCAAAAACAAACGCATACTGGATGCAACATGTGACGTTGCACGGTCGTAATGTTACCCAGGTTCATTTTTACGAGTAGAAAAGCTCTTCACCTGAGGAAACAGCTCATAAACGGCTGCATAAAGTGGAAGGAAAGATGGCGGCTCCGCTGGCAGACGAAAGAGCAGACGAAAGAGTTGTCCCCACTCTGGGAGGCCCGCCAGCCCAGCAACAAAGAGGCACTCAAAATCAACCTCTTTCTGTTTCTTCGTTCTCTACTTCAGAGTTGACCGACGCTCTACCCTTTCCCCGAAAGGCCTAGATATTTCATCCTGCTTTTCGTGTTCTGCTCATTACGCATTTTCCCTATCCTTCAGATTTCACTATCCTCAGATTTATAAGACCCAACAACTCGACGAAGGCAACTATAAGATATATTAAAGAATATTGTTACTAACATTGACCAAAAGCTCTTCACCTGAGGAAACAGCTCATAAACGGCTGCATAAAGTGGAAGGAAAGATGGCGGCTCCGCTGGCAGACGAAAGAGCAGACGAAAGAGTTGTCCCCACTCTGGGAGGCCTGCCAGCCCAGCAACAAAGAGGCACTCAAAATCAACCTCTTTCTGTTTCTTCGTTCTCTACTTCAGAGTTGACCGACGCTATACCCTTTCCCCGAAAGGCCTAGATATTTCATCCTGCTTTTCGTGTTCTGCTCATTACGTATTTTCCCTATCCTTCAGATTTCACTATCTTCAGATTTATAAGACCCAACAACTCGACGAAGGCAACTATAAGATATATTAAAGAATATTGTTACTAACATTGACCAGGATCTTGTAAACAGTGAGTGTTGTATGACTCAAAGACTGATACTGTATTTATGATTAAAGTTTTAAAAGTAACCCGAGCAAGATATAATGAAATCATCTGCTGTAAAGTTTGCTTGAGCGTTTTGTTCTATTCGATATTTTCTTACCTTATTTATTTTTTGTTCTGGACAAATACATACAGCATTTTTTAACTTTTGTATTGCAATAACAATTTTGATACGAACAATGGACAGCAAGTAATCAAAAGGCACAAACATTTAAAACCATTTTATTACATTCCCCGTATCCAAATCTATAGCCTCAAAACAAAGTCATCACTGCATGAAATAACCACCAACCCCTGTCGTACCGCTTCTATTTTCATGCCGAACAACACTTGTAAAAATGTGTATCGTCTAAAGCGCTGCCTAATTGAAAGAAATAGACCAATCTCACTAAACGTTCGGCGCTTGCGTGAGGCCACCATAACTGTGGTCCAGAGGAGGCAGGCGGCTGTGTTCCAGACTGCTCGTGCCACCTGGTGCTATGAAACCCAGAGCTACCGCGAGATTGTTGCACTTGCAGAAAGACAAAAGGTATTTTAATGCATTAAGAGAGCGGTGGCGTAGCCAACCTGCCTGGTGAGATCTGTGTAACAAGACAAAAATTTACTCGAGTTGGTTGGTCATATAGCAGGGTGGGAGCAGCGCGATTTTGACGAAGGACAACAAGCGAGAAGTGCAAGTATATAATAAGAACAACAATAAACAGCGCTGTGTTTATGAACTTGTTATTTCCTGTCCTTTATCAAAATTGCGCCGTTCCCACCACCTTGAATGAGATCGTTCTATTGGATTGTCACACTCGTGTAATTAGATATTTTCTTGCGCCTCTTCAGACAACTAGCCACGAACTGTTCAAAACAAAATAGATGCTAGATGACTCTGACACAACACCGTGTCAATAACCCTGCAAAAATAACCCCCCCCCCAAAAAAAAAAAATAAAGGAATCAGAAATAAACGCAAGGGGCAAGAGCTAGAACAATTGATTATTCAGTGGCGAAAACCAAATGCCAGCGTATTAGCAAACCGCCCCCGATATTACAGGCTGGTAAAATATTCTTAAAATAAAAATGCCCATACCAACACTATGGGTGTGAGCGGACAAACAGGGATTTGTGCATAGCGGGTTGTGGATATCTTTCTTTAAATAATAGAGGGTCAAACCCGGGTCTTTGATTCATAACCCAAAGCGTCTTCAGGACACTGCGAGCTTGGTATGTACCTAGACCATATGTTAAAGCTCATATTCTCCCAAGTGGATGCTATGGCACCATACTTTATTTTTTCGCCTAGTAATTTGTCTGAATCGATGAACACATTCGTAAAAGGTGTATTATGTCCCCAGATTTATCGGTTTCGCTTCTTGTCCCGCAGGTATCCGGGTAATGTACAACCTCTCCCGAGCAGCCGGTTCTCGTGTCCAGTCCCTAAGTATTTTGTGCACTAGTTGCAAGGTTCCTGTTTACCAGAATGTTGCCAACGCAACCATCTACAGTGTGGTCACGACAGACTACATTGCGAAAGGAGGGGACGGCTTTCCAATCGATGAGTCTGTCAATAGTTCTACGAAAGGTAAGAAATGCGGCATGGCAAGCCGGTTATAGCACGTTATTGGGCATTCGGCATTGCAGTATAAGCGTGACGCCACAGGGTATATTCGACGATGAATTTTCATGGATAATACGTGTCGACGTTATTACTACCCGTGTTCTCACACTGAAATATAGCTCTCTCCAGTGACCAGAACATTTCTTAGACAACACTCTGCGGCGGTTGTTCTGTGTTCGCTCTTTATGGATGGTACTTGGCCCAACTCTTTGGTTCCACGTGGCCACCTGCTTGTTGGTTGTACGGAGAGAAACTACACGAGAGAAGGACACGAGAGCGGGCTGTGAAGTCAGGGCGCCGAGCTCCGATTGGAAGGAAAGTGTGCAGACGCAAAGGCTAGATACGCCTTTTTCTTCCAACTGTCTCCCTTCAGTCAGAGAGAACAAGTGCCGTCGTCTGCTCCTTGCACCGGCTGTGGCGTTCGAACGCCCAATGCCGTACACCAGACTATAACTAGACCCTGCGCTAGCAGCAGACGACGCTCTTCGTTTCGGTTGTGGGGAGACAGTGGGGAGACCCATTATCTTTCCAATCAGAGCTCGCCGCTCGAACATCGCCACACGCCCATTTTTTTTTTCTGAAGTTTATCTACGTGTTGTGCGTTGCGTTTTATTAGTGGTGCATGTTTTTTTACACATTTTTGTATGTTCCACGCTAATTGGTAATGGTTCCACTGGCTCCGAAAATTTCGGTTAGATAATATTGAATGCAGGAAGAATAGAAAGGGAACCTATGCCGATTAAATCTCTTTGATCAAATTTATATAGGGATGAGTCATCCAAGGGAGTAAATGTAAAAATACTTTCCAACCAAGGGAGTAAACCGAGTGGCTAGCATAACAATAAATTACCAGTACATTGCTCTCAGTTTGCTGTACACAACGCCTGACTGATTAGCGACCCTATATGGCTGAAAGTGTGTAATGAAGACAACGTGCGTTCGAAAAAGTAAACAACTTTAGAACTACAATTTTATGCCTTCTTTTTTTAGATTTTGTTACGAAAATTTTGGGGCAGTGTGATATATTACGCATGTTTTCTATCCTCAACCAACGCCTTTTCACTATAGAGGACATCCACAGATCATCGTTCGACCACTTTTGACTACTTGGCGGTGTTTGCGTCCAGATATGATTGCACCCTACCGGTTATCAAGCGTCGCACAGCTAGACGTGCAGATGCGATTGCCGCTCCGATCTTATTACGACACAAGCACCTGCAACGCTTCCAAACACAACTGTATGAAGTATTTTCGTGAGTGCCAAATATTGCCGACTGCAGCGAAATTGACGCCGCGTCGTGGCAACGCCGAGAATCTCTGAGTGTCACCTGCTTTCGCAGCTTGAGTCTCGTATGTAGCATAGCTTTCGCGCTGTTCATTGTCAGAGAGTACGCATGCGCAGTACTCAGCGGGCCTCCCGAGATCCACCGCATTCGGGGAGGCGTCGGGGTCCTCATAACCGTGAGAATCCGGTGCCGCAAAGTACCTTCCACCACCCGCCCCAATCGCGGACGCGCCGAGAGTGTCTCATGACCGAGACCGTACTCGACGCACCTCCCGAAATTCGGTAGTGCGGACAGTGCCATCCTCCGGGCGGTTAGAAGGCGGCCGCGACGAATGGTCCTTGAGGACCGTGTTTTCCGCTTTACCGGTGGATCAGAAGTCTACCACCACCACTGTCGCCGTAACTTTGCATCCGAATTTTGGGCTGTTCGCTGCAGTCCCGAGGGGCGTGTCCTTGCAGTCCGCACCAAAAACAGTTTAGCCAAGTCTGGTTCTCACCGTCTTCTAGAGTCCTCTAAGAAGAAGGAAGTGATCTGTCCTCAGTTGCCGTCTCTTGCCCGCGAACTCGCTGCGGGTACCGATATCGCCTTTCGTTAGCACATCCTGGTTCTGTGCACGCGTGCCCAAAGCGCACTTCACTTTCGTATGCGCGAGAATCAACGTCTCATGGAGCGGCATAGTCGGCCGGTTCTTAAGACTCACTGTGGCTTTCGTAACCCTCTGGGTGAACAGATCAAGCGAAGGTTGGTTCAAGGGATGTGCTTCTTGGCGGAGAAGGCCGGTACCGGAGTTCAACAATGATTTCCGCTTAAATTGTCAATGCAGCCCCTGCCATCTCGTCTAGATATCTAAAACTACGCCCCTGAGATGGGTGTGGAAATGTTGGTGGCTCTGACGCATAGCCTTCTCTACTTGTTCTGCATCTGGAGATGCTGCGTCAGCAATGTCAAACAGCCCCTGGAAGGTCCTTACAAACTTATAAGAGACTCTAACGGGTGTCGTATGCGTGCACGGAGCTCGTCCGGCATCCGGATTTTGTAATCCAGTGGCCGGAACTCAGCTCTAAATCGTGAAACAAAATCCTTCATACTCAAGAAATTTTTGTCTCCTACTCTAGAGTGCTCCGCAATCAGCTAATGTGACCGGGAAAAGACGAGTGAGCACTGACGTCAATAGGCCTTTCCGGAAATATGTGGTGCCCTAGCATCTGCTTTGCGCGTTGTGACGTTCAAATGTACGGCAGTGAAAATATTCAAGACAGCGAAGACGAAGTTGACGTCGGTTTATCAGGTCGTGATTTCAGAACGCGCAGAAGGCAGAAGGAAAGCCAAACAGAGTACGCGATAAGCTTCTTTTCCGGTCACCTAATATTTTGGGGGTTCATAGCTCCTTGTGATTATATATAATGAATCGTGTGGCTACCAGCATATACGAAGCGTTCGAGCCGGTACTAGCGTTCATTCGAACAGCACACTTCCCCTCGTTGCAAGGTCTCCTGGGATTCTCCGGAAAGGTCTATTCCCGACGCAGCTTGGTAGTGTCGGAGATACGAGACGAACATCGCCACTGATTTTCTATCTGCGTACTTCGAAAAAGAGGAACACCAAGCGAAAGCCGTAGGTGGTCCTTCGGGAATGGAAGGGGTGTTGAAGAAGGAGCGGGGCTTGAACGCGTCATCTGCTCCCGTTGTAAGTCAAGAAGCATGGCCAACACCGTGGGGCAAACGCCGAAATTCCTCCAAGGTTTCACCCCTAAAAATATATCGCTTTAAAACAACACCATCCCGCAAAACATATTCCTGTAAGAAGCTTCTAGTGAGGCCCACGGACTGGAATAGAGCTATAAAATAAAGATTGCCGTAAAAGTCACATCAGCAAAAAAACTAAACAAAATAGCACAACCCTATTCATCTGAAACATCGGGCATTTCGAAGGTCGATGATAACAGACATTATCAAATTTGATTACGAAGACGTGCAGTTTGGAGCAAAACCCCATTCTGACGTCTGCCAATACCGCTAAGTTTCCGCGAAGACTTAATTTTCGTGAATGACCTACCATTTTGAAATATTTGGTCCGGTTAACAATTTAGACGTATAGTCAATATTGCGCAAACAATATTAATTTTTGTTCAACAGAAAATTAAATTAACTGCAACAAGGCGTGAAGTTGGGCTAGTTGGTTCATAATGCAAACTTTGAAACAGCGCTAAAAACACAGAGAGACAAGAACGAGAAGTGGACGAACAAACGTCGTGTTCGTCCACTTCTCGTTCTTGTCTCTGTGTTTTTAGCGCTGTTTCAAAGTTTGCATATAAAATTAAATTCTTACAAACACACATCCATAAGTATTCCATGTAAGTTCCCTATCAATCATATCTTAAAAGTATAATAAGTGGAAAGTTAAAGGGAAGCTGAAGAAGTTCTTGAAAGAAACGTGTTTCAGGAGAATTCTAGGGTATTTTTATCCTGCGAATCTGAATATCCCGTTTGTTTCCCCGGAAGATCTAACTACACGCGAGAAAACACGAAAAACCTCCGACCAGCCTTTACGTCTTATAAGGATCTTTGGTCGCCATGCCCGTGTCGCTCGTGTGGGCTCCGCACTGACACCAGTCGTGACGTCTTCTTCTGACCTTTTTGAATATAGCAAAAGTGCGCGTGCATAGCTTTGATGCGTGCTGAAGATTGGGGGGGGGGGGGGGGGTTGTAAAAATATTCATACAGCGTGTAGTTTGTCAGCCATTTAAAGTTGCGACGAGTCACTCGCTGTAGGTGAGCAATTTAGCCAGTGCAGTACAACCGCTAGCCTGGGGTCTTTAACGTGCGCCACGCAGTAGTGATACACGACCGCACGCCGGTACGATGCTCATCCAGATCGGTGAAGATGCGCGGTAGCGGAGATTCTAAAAACTCTTTTAGGACGTAACGCTCCGGGAACGAGGGGCCTCAGTTTTTCTTTGAAAATGATTTTCTGAAGCTTCCGTGCAACAAATGTATAAGTAATGTCGATATTTGTGATTCCGAAGGCAAAATGAAGACGATTTAAGTGTTTTCACTCAAATACAGAATCGCTTAAGCTTCCCTTTAAAACACTTGCCTTCCTTAACATTATTCCAGGCCTTTTCCGACATTCCTTGATGAAGTGTAGTGGGGTCGTACCTTGCCTCGTGCTCATGAACCTGCGGGAACTTGTAAAAATGTCTCCGAGAAAAATTTCCCGAAATAAAAAGCTCCGAAAAAAAAAACGCCCCAGAAAAAATAGCCTCGGAATTAACTGTCCCAAGTGGCAAGTAGAAAAAGAAAGTTACAAGCATAAATCAAGACATACGTTCCACGTAATTTATTTTGAAATAGAAGATATTAACGTGCCCCAACAGAGCAACTGCATTGTGGTCTAAAGTGCCATATTTGTTTTTTAAATTTTGAATGATTAAAAAGCAGGGATGCACTTCGACACACTGGCGTGAGGTGGTAAATAGAAGGTTTGGAAGCATTATCAGCCAAGCCATGAGCCATCCAATAGTGTAGAAGGCCATCCACACCTTACGCTCAAAGGAATCGACCATAACCAGAAAAATGACCCACGACCCAGTCGATGCTCCTCCCTAGGCGACCAAGTCCGCGCTTGTTGAAGTGCAACACCGTCTCAAGAACCTCTGTGAAGGGTATGCCACAGGAATGACAATGTTTGAAGTCTTCCTGCGTGCAGTCGGCCATTCCTTTCGATTTCAACGTTCCTATAAATACTACGTCGAATGGTCACACCGGTGTGCTGACGTGCTCCTTGTTTCTTTTCATTACAAGATAAAAAAAATTACAGCACTTCAAGCCAGAATGTAAATGCCCCTGCCGCGACCCTTAAGGGATCGTAAATGAATGAGTGGAACATAGGGCGGCTAATAATGCGAAAGCATTAACTGTCCCAAGGAGTGAAGCCGGCGTTGTGTGTAACCGTCTGTAGCAGCGAAACGGCATTTAAATTCCCATTGGCCAGCGAAACGACAGTTGAATTCCCATTGGTCAAAAGCACAGCAAAGCAGATGCTTCGTCACGGAAGCCGGCAAGGCCGCTCAAAATCAAAGCGGACGCGCCTCAAAAAAAAAAATCATAGCAACGCAAATGCATCGTCATGAAAGACGGCGGAACGCTCAAGGTCAAAGCTGACGCGCCTCAGATTGCTCAGATATAAAGCACAAAGAAAAGCAGATCAACGCAGATGCATCGTCAGGGAAGCCGTGGAGCGAGCGGCGTTCACCGCACTTGCGCAGTGGGGGAGAGTGATGTCACCGCCGGAGCGCCGTGTGAAAGAGGAAGACGTGGCGTGCTGCTTGTAGGAATGCGCTGCGTGTAGGGATGCTTTCGCATTGCCATTCATTTTTTGCCCGGGGGTGGGGGGGGGGTATTTATTCCAGTGCAGTGTTTTCCAGGGACATCTTCTCTAAGCCATTTTTTTTTTGGGGGGGGGGGTATTTTTAGCTACACTATATAACTTCTCAGCATGACTGCAACAATCATGCTTTCACTTGGTAATGTAAAAGAACTCTTTCTGTAGACTTGTAAGCCTAGGGATCCGGTACGACCGGGGCACAGTGGCCTCATTGCAACCAGCTGCAACGCCCCGATCCTCTGTCTCAGAAAAAGGTGTATCATGCAAGTCACGCCCACGTTGCATGTCAACCGCACTGTTATCTTTCCTACCCGATTACATATGAGCCACGTGCCTAGTATCTGTACTGGCCGCGTCGGCCTATATTACTTGCCGCTCACTGAATAAACTTTATGGTTGGCTTGCTACGGCCCGACTGATACATGGTGTCGGAAGCGGGATCCCGTCCACGTCGGTCGTAGCTCGAAGCAAGAGCGGAACGCAGTAGTTTCAAAACAATGCAACTACTCAAGCCACCGGAGCCGCTGCTTCTATCTGGGAACATCGTCAAGAACTGGGAGCTGTTTCGACAAAAGTTCGAGCTATTCCTGAGGGCAACGGCGTCAGCAAAAGGACCAAGGTCGGAAGCCATCAAGACTGCACTGCTGCTGAGTGTTGCTGGGAACGACGCCTTGGAAATCTTCAACAACTTTGTTTTCACCGAGGGTGAAGTCCAGGACAACTATGCAACGGTAGCAAAAAAGTTCGAGGAATACTGTCGCGAACAGCTGAACGACGTCTATGAGAGGTACATGTTCGGGACACGAAGGCAAGTGGCGACAGAGCCTTTCAAACATTTCCTGCCTGACGTGCGGAAACAAACACGCTGCTGCAACTTTGCGCAGTTAACCGATTCGATGATCCGGGATCAGATTGTGTTGGGAACAAATATTCCGAAGTTGCGGGAGATGATGCTCAAGGAGAAAAAACCTAACGCTGCTCAAGGCCGAACAGATCTGCAAAGCAGCGGAAGTATCGGCTCTGCAGAGCGAGGTGTGGGCACAGGGAAAAAGCAAGTGGCGCTCGTGAAAAAGAGGCATCCGTACAGGTGTGGCTACTGCAATCGCCAGCATCGGCGTGGGAGATGTCCGGCATTCGGAAAGTCGTGTTTCAGGTGCAGAGGCACTAATCACTTTGCGGCGTGCTGCAAGAAAGACCCCACGTCGGAGGAGTTCTTGATGACCACGACAACTTTGACATTCTGGACGTAGAGATGTGTAGCGTGAGCGACCAGGCAGATTGGATCATCAACGCAAAGGTGGCCGACCAGACTGTCTTCTTGAAGGTCGACACGGGCTCGCAGGCCAACTTGCTGCCCTACTCGGTCTACCGTAGGTGCAGGAACAAGGCAAGCTTGAAACCAAGCAGCTCTGTCCTTCGAGCATACAGTGGAGACATCATCAAGCACGTCGGAGTAGTGACCCTCCGAGTTGATGCGAACAGTCAGTCGGGCGACATCGACTTCTCCATTGTCAAGAAAGGCAACCAGGCAATACTGGGACAACTAGCAAGCGAGGCGCTCAGCCTTGTGTGGCGCTCAGTGGATTCTATGAATACCAGGGGCACCGACGGTATGGTGAGGGAATTTCAGTCGTTGTTTAAAGGCACAGGGTGCGTGACACGCCAGTACCAGATGGTCTTGCGAGAGGACGCGACATCGCTGGTCCAGCCGGCACGGCGAGTGGCCCTGGCACACCGAGAGCCCCCTGCGAGAGGAGCTGGAACGCATGGAACGGGGATGCATCATCCAAAAGGTCAACGAGCCAACGGACTGGGCTGAGTCCCCTCGTCCTTGTACGGAAAACGGACGGCAAACTACGCGTTTGCATGGACCCCAGACGCATTAACGATTGTCTGAAGCGCGAACACTACCAGATGCCTAAGCGCGAGGACATTGAGGCCGAACTAGCAGGGGCCAGATACTCTTTCCCGCCTCGACGCGAACTCTGTGCTCCATCAAATTCCCTTAGATGAGGCCACTTCGTCCGTTTGCACGTTCGGCACGCCTTTCGGCCGTTACCGTTTTTTGAGGCTTTCCTTCTGAGATAGCATCGGCGCCTGAGGTTTTTCAAGAAAATTCTAAGCGAGATTTTTGACTCGGCCCCTGGAGTACGTGTGTACATTGACGATATTTTGATCTGGGGAGCAACGCAAGAGGAACACGATGCGCGCCTCCGAAACGCATTGCAGTTGGCCAGGCGGGCTGGCTTGACCTTCAATGCCGACAAGTGCAAGTTTGGGCTAACGGAGATTGACTACTTGGGCGACGTCATCAGCCAGGAAGGGATAGGGTCAAGCTCCGCGTTAGTCACGTCGCTAGGTGAAATGTCGTGCCCCATGGACAAGGGGGCCGTGCATAGAATGCTTGGAGTAGCCAATTACTTTGGAAAGTACTTACCGACTTTAGCGGCAAGAACAGAACTTTTGCGCGGTCTCATTAAGAAAGACACAGTCTTCGATTGGACGGACAACCACGCCAAGGAATGGAAGGAAATTTGCGTAATGCTTTACTAGCGCGCCTTTGCTGGCTATCTTTGATTCAGCCCGAGAAACGAAAATCTCTTCTGACGCGTCAAGAAATGAGTTGGGAGCCGCACTCCTACAGCGTCACGGCGACAGCTGGCGGCCTGTAGCTTACGCATCACGGGTCATGACAGGCCCAGAACAACGATATTCGCAGATTGAAAGGAAGCGATGGGTATCACTTTTGGCTGCGAGAAATTCCACCACTTTGTGTATGGTCGTAAGATACTAATCGAAACAGACCACCGGCCACTGATAGCGATTGCTTCAAAAGGAATTGGCGACATGCCTCCGCGACTTCAGCGTTTTTTCCTGCGTTTACTCATGTACGATTACGCCCTTCAATTCGTACCAGGAAAACTGCTGCTCCTCGCCGACATGCTGTCAAGGTCATCACCAGTGAAGACCGGGGATACCGCCGGCTCGACCGAAGATGTGGAAGTTCACGCCCTGAGCGTGGTCGCGGACTTGGTAAGCGAAAAAACCTTGAATCGCCTGGCTGAAGCGACCGCGAGAGACCCGGACTTGCAGTCAGTCATACGCTACATGAACGGCAGTGGTGATGTGGAAGGCCAACTGAAACCACTAGTTTCCGAGTTATCACTTGTTCAAGGAATTGTATTGAAGGGGAGCAGAGTGGTGATCCCAAAATCTATGAGGCCGGAAATTCTGAAACGAATTCATGAAGGACATTTGGGCCTTAACAAGTGTAAAGCAAGAGCCCGACGCTTGGTGTTCTGGCCTGGGCTTAACTCGGACATTGAAACTTTGCTGCAAGGCTGCGCCGTGTGCCGAAAGTATGCGTACAGACAACCGAGCGAGCCTCTTATAGTAAGGTCAACGCCAGATCACCCATGGTACAGAGTTGGGATTGACCTCTTTCAGCATGGGGGAAGTTCGTACCTGTGTGTATTTGATGCGCTTTCTAACTTTCCGGAGGTGGAAAAACTAGGGGACACCACGGCACGCGCCGTTATTTCAAAGTTGAGCGCTATCTTCTCAAGATACGGAATCCCGATGGAAGTATGTAGCGACAACGGTCCGCAGTTTTCGTCTCATGACTTTGCCGTTTTTGCCTCCAGATACGAGTTCAAACATGTGACGTCGAGCCCACAGTTTCCCCAATCAAACGGACTCGCCGAAAAAGGGGTACAGATTGTCAAGCGAATCATGAAGAAGACTGAAGAGGCCCACGAGGACTTCTGGCTGGGACTGCTTAGCTACCGGTCCACACCACTAGAAGATGGTCGATCGCCGGGAGAGCTGCTACAAGGCAGAAGGTTACGCGGCCGACTTCCTGACTTCAACCAACAACCACGCAGGTGTGTTTCTAAGCACGAGCAACGGGCCACGCGAGGGAGGAGTCTGACCGAACTCAAGAAAGGGGAGGTCGTGAGGGTGAGAGACAAAGTGTGGGGCCAGAGAGCTCGTGTTTTGTGTTCAGAGGCACCAAGATCGTATCGGGTTGTTACCGAGGGCAACCGAGTTCTTCGACGCAACAGACAACATCTTCTTGCAACAGGCGAGCCCTTTAGTGAAGAGGCTGCCGAAAACGATAACTCGGATAGTGACAGTCCTTCCGAGGCAGTAGCTGCGGCACCACACTCTCCTGCCACAAACCCACCGACGCCGCCTGCTGACAAGCGTCTACCACCTGCGGCTCCAAGGCGATCCACACGGCAAACCCGAAGACCAGAGCGGCTGCAGTACGATCACAACTTCGCACAAGTTCAGCGTATCTATAATTGGAACTGTTAATCGCATTCGTAGACAGAGGAAATGTATCGTGCAAGTCACGTCTACGTTGAATGTAAACCGCATTGTCATCTTTCCTAAGAGATTACATGAGCCACGTGCCTAGTATCTGTACTGGCCGCGTCGGCCTATATTACTAACTGCTTACTGAATAAACTTCGTTGTTGACTTGCTACAGCCTGTCTGATACAGTTTTGCTTGTATATTTGACCCCCCTACGGCAAAACGTCTAGGCTTTCTTTTGTTTATTTTCTTTTTGTCGTCAGTCCGCCACTTTATTGTCTCTCGCGAATACGTGTCTGTAAGCGAACATTGATAAGCAGAGAGCAGGACAGGAAACGAACTAAGAGCTGGATGGCCATCAAAATCCTAACAAAGCCCCCCCCCCCCAACGCTGAGTTCCTTCCTGAACGCACCTACTTGAAGAAGGTGCGACCACTGCCGTGGCTATTATGTGGGTTCTCTTTGTTATCCATTCACTCATATCCGTATCCCAAGTTCGTTTATAGTGAACTCCCCATATAGGGAATATGGATTGCAGTTAAACGATGCGCCTAAGGTCCGCCGCAGGACGTGATATTCAGCGATGTCACTATAGCTGTGCCTCTTTATTTCTGTCCCAGAAATGTTGGCTCTCGCGCGGAGCCTCCGGGTTCGATTCCAGTTAGCGGACTCCTCTTTATTTATTCTTTTAACTTAACATTCTCGTAAGTTCGAGAACCTTGTCGTGTGATCGAGTTACGAATGTTCTACACCCGGAACGTTTTACGCCGAATGTTCCAGAAACCCACGTGGGTATAAAGGTGCTCCGCGTGGCGGTAGCGAAAGCTTGAGCTGGGAACCTCCTTGGTTCGATCCCCACCGCCCCCGCCCGTTTCGGTCTGGATGAGTTTAGTACCGGCACGCGTTCGTGTAATCACTACTGCGTGATGCACGTTAAAAACCCCAGGTTAGCGGTTGTACTGCACTGGCTAATTGTCTCATCTACAGCTAAGCGACCGGTCACCCGTTGAGGCGTACCAACATCAAGGCAGTATGAACAAACAAAAGAAAGCCGTTTTTTTCTGGTTCTGGAGTCAGCTTTGTTTTAGCGCTCGATCCTGTTGTTTCGCCGACATCGATGCCTGCGACGCTAGCCTTTCTCTATTTTGTTTTGGGCACAAGTTCGCCCCAACAAACGTTTAGTTTCACCAGTTATTCGCCGCCTCATCATTTGTCCTTCGTGACGATATTCTGCTCCTATAGTTGGACTGCATCAAACAGCCCTAAGATGTTTGTTTTTTTATCTTTTTTTTCCGTTTTCTGTTGTTGCGCGCAAATAAACCATTCTGGTAAACCAGATTTGCGCAACTGTACAATTGTCGTTGTCAGCTGACGTCAATTCAAATTACGCAATGCGGAAGTATCTTCAAAGGTAATTGAATTTACATTTCTAGTATTTGGTACTCTACTCAAGATACTTTACAGTGAAAGTAACTTGAGTTGTATTTTAAATACTTTATGAAGCAGGTATTTAGTAACTTAACTTAAATACTTATCAAGTATTTTGTCCAACACTGCTTTTTCACACGCAGAAAAGTACAACACGCGCAACAAATATATTTTATCCAGCAAGGCGGTAAGTTGGGCGAGTTGGTTGGAACATTCTCAAATCGTGCAGCGCAGCGTGCCTGACAATGGGGATTGTGAAGAGCGGCACGGACTGGGCGCTTGTCCGTGCGTGCCTTGTCTCGTGCACTCTCTTTTCACTTGTCCCTTGTCGAATTTTTTGCGCTGTTTCCACGTTTGAATATTTTCTATCCTCCGTCTTTTTAACACCTGCGATCAGCACTTTTTTCATGAATATTGACATTATGCAAAAAGTGCGATATAGATGGGAAAAAGTCGGAGAAACAAAACGTAACAAGGGCTTACTTGCAACTATGGTGCCTGTAGCGCGTCTTCGACCGGTGTGTTTAGCGTCCTATGCTGCCCTTACACCCAAAATGGTCCCGAAGTGGCAACAAATGACGTCACAGAAGCCGGAGTGTCATGCTGTTGCATGTCGCGATCCTGGCGGTTGGTCGTAGAAATGCTGGCGAAAAGCACGAGCGAACGTGAGTGTCGCTGTGCTCACGGCGTCCCAGGCGTCCCAACTTCCTTCTGCTGTAGCTTCCGTGGACTGTCGACAGTGAAGAGCGACCTGCAGCAGAACAGGCGTCTGCCACATCCACCACAGCTGCTGGGACACCGCCAGGATCGCGACCGGCGACAGCATGACACTTCTGTAACGTCATCAGGTGGAAATTGAGAGACCACTTTTTTGGACGCGGTAAACACACCAGTCGGAGACGAGTTCCAGGCATCATACTTGCAACTAATGTTTATTAAAATATTCGAACTTCGCGTAACGAACTGGCACGCACAGGCTCACCTTAAGCGGCATTCACACTGGGGGAAAACTCCACTGAGGAAAGTGCGTGACGGCGACAGCGGGCGCTATTCCCCCTCAGCTTCGTCGCGTTCAGGCCGACGAGGTGCCGGGAATGTCAACGTTTGCAGACCAATTTAGTTATTTTAACGCGATAACATTTAGGAGCTCGTATCGCAGAAAATTAGGCGTTGTCGTCGGCGGGACGTGAAAATCCTGATCGGTCAATAAGTAATTCATTTGCCTTGAAGAAAAATATATTCGACGGGCGGGATCGAACTCTCGACCCTCGACACGCTACCCACTGGCGACGCAGGCAAGCGAGAATGGCTTGGGAACGAGCGGGGTTTATATTTAGTTATTACGTTCCACTTTTAAGGGCGAAGCTTAAGCGTCCTTTTGTAATCTTCACCTTTGACACCACCTCCAACAAATTTAATGGTCTCTATACATGACATCAAAGCGTTTAACGACAAGATATGATTGAAAACGAACGGATCCAGCACACAAACAATGATTGCTTATGCCACTCGAGCATTCCACCGTCCCTATAACGCGGAGCTGATGTCACAGCTCCGTGTAGTAAAAGCTTGACGTTTTCGTCGCGTGATGTTCCTGATGCTGAGAAATCCCCCGAATTTCTCTCTCGCGTAAATACCGCTTTATCACGAACGATAAAAAAATACACGGCAGCGATGTTTAGCTTTAAAGTGCTATAAAGCATGAAATGCATTATAGGAAATTGGAGGGGGAACTGGTGTGTCACTTGACGCTGATTTTCCCCCGCTAAATTTAGCGGGGAAACTGATTCAATGTTTTCCGCCAGAAGACGTGAAGTTTCCGGCTACATGTTGCGGGAAAACTGAGTTGACGTATTGTTCCCGTGCCGCCCATTTTCCGAAGGCCAATGTTATTAGATTAGCTCAGTTTCGGAACTGCTCGTAGACGCTGACTTTCTTACCACGGGTCACCTCCCGTCGCTCGACGCGCCGGACGGCTGCTATGGTAACTGCAGTGTATTCTATGAAATCCGCACGTTTTGAAGCACAGCGTCTTGATGGCGTTCCACCGTACTGTATGAAACACACCCCTACCGCGGGAGTTCAACAACTGAGGTAATCTAGAAACGTTGCCCAAGCTGTGTAGGTCACGTGACGTCAGGTGACGTCACGTAAAGCCACTTTGCCGCCAAATTTAGCGGGAAAAACTGTATTCGCCTGCATCCCTCGTAGCGTCAGGTAACGCGACATCAATTTTCCCGATAAATTTAGCTGAGAAAGTCACTTCGAGTATAGGCCTCGTGATTTCAATTTCCTCGTTAAATTTGGCGGGAAATCCACGAGCGGACTTAGGGACGGACGGACAAAACGTTAGGATTGAGGAGTAGAGTTAAAAAGCATTTTATGCTTTCAAACAACCAAACGTCGCAGCGCGTCGTTCGGTGGTCGCACCGTGTCGTAACCCTCACGCTCATCACACGAAACGGGTTGTTTCCTCCTAGCTTCGATCTTCAGGGTTTCGAATGCGTAATTAGTTGGGTTGAGTGTCAAATGTGGAGATACCTCGGTACACAATATGGTTACGATAATTTAAAAAAGGACTAAGATTTTAATATAAACGCATATCATAATTATAACACTTAAAAGTTAAATTAGAGAGGTTAGCTAAATAGAAAATGGACAGCTACTTTTATGCTTGCACTTAGAGTCCGCCTGGAACTATAACCTATGTAGGAAAATAAATTTCGAGTATACCCCAAAATATTTTTTATCCGTTAATATATATTTTGTTTATATTGTTAAAAATGTATATAGTTTCTGACAGGTAAAGAAACCCAAGGCATTTCGAGTCCAGTTGATTGTATTAATACTGCGCAGCTAATAAGATTACAGCGTTAGCCAATGAGAAAGCCGAAGAACAAAGCTTAAAGCCAGAAAGGGAATGTAATATGCCACTCTTTTGGGAGAACGTAACAAACCGCATTTATTCTACAGTACTCAAACAATGCTTCTCGATCTAAAACGTTCGACTCGCAAAACTAAGGCTCGCGAAAGCGCCAGCAGCTCCGGTCAATTCTCGGGTCACTGGATACCACTGGCACTGACCGTCGTCAAAGCAGCCGGTCGACGATAACGACAAAATAATAAACAATCTCCCTCCCCCCCCCTCTGCTTGAAATGCGCGAAGATCACAGCTAAATGAACATTCTCGCGAACGGTTGTCTCCGGCTGGGCGATGGGGGCTCCCCTTCAAGTTAAATCGATTTATCACATCCCTGTTCTACACCCTCTCTTTTACCTGTTCCGCACTGCAGTTTCTTCCGCGTCGATTCGATCGCCTAGAATCCTGAAGCTTTCTTCGGTGTATTCCCCACTCTATCCCTTGTTTTCTCTTTCTCCCTTTGTTATTTATTCCTTCACTTCCTCGCGCCCTGGGTTTTACTTTCCTCCGCAAGAGAACGTGGAAGTTTCCGAGTATAATTAGGAATGAGATGTTCTGCACCAGTGCAAATCGATTAAAGGATCTGTAGTGTGGGATGGAGTTTTTTTAGTCGTCTCCGAGAGGAAGCACTTACGAGATGAAGACTGAGAAGATTCGTGTGCGTGCTCGAACGTGTACGAAAAAAAATAAACATAGTAAAAAACTGTAGACGGAGCAAGAAAGAGAGAAAGAGAATGGGGATCACAATGGAAATAGATCGTTCACTCACAATTTATCTTCCAACCAATAATTCAACGTCAGCCATCAAAAAAATGTCGGGGTTTCAATATACGCTGTGAAGTTGGTTGGTCAGGGAAGCTGTGGTATCACCTGCAACGACTGCCCACTGCACTATTCCAAATGATTGACGAAAGTGAAGTAAATGCACTGTACCAAAACGTTTCATATACATGCAGGGTGTTTCCACGCAGGAGCTACAAAATTCACAAAATTAGTGTATTCGAGATAAAAGGATATTTTTATCGAAACCCTTTGTGGCGGATGTAAAAAAATGTGCTATACTTACTAATTGGTTCGGTAAGGTAACTAAAAATGAACAATTAACTTTTAATTCATAAAAATAAACATATGGTTCCTATATGAAACTTGCTGGGCGTCATCAAAAAACTCGAAATCAGACATTTCACAAAAACTTTAAGTCGCATGAGAAGCGTACTAGTGCACTAAAGTTACCACTCGTGAAGCAGGTACAAGACAAACGGTTGCGGTAAGTGCGCCCGCGCGATGCTTCCGGCTCTTATGAGAGCCCCAGCCTTGTACCCGCTCCACGAGTGGTAACTATAGCGCACTACTAGGCTTCTCACGCGCTTGAAGTATTTCTGAAAATTACTGATATAGTGGTTTTCGATGACTCTCAGCAAGGTTCTAATTGGAACCATGTCAATATTTATTAATTAAAAGTTAATTGTTCATTTTTAGTCATTATCGAACTAATTAGTAAGTATCGCGCATTTTCTGACGTGCGCCACCACGAGTAATGCGGTCCCGAAAAAATTATTATTTTACCTCGAATACTCTAATTTTAAGGAATTTGTTTTGTTACTCTTACCTGAAACACCCTGTATACGAAAGGCTAGTGACGTCAGTCCTCACGTCGCAAACTGCCGTCGCCGCAGCAACTTGCGCAACAGTAATCTGTACCGCGAAACGCATGCGGTTAGCGCAACGTGTTTCGCATTGTTATCAGGAGCGCCTTATCATCAATTATGTTGTTTGGATGTTTGTTTTGTACTTGTTTTTTATTGAAACGAATGCTGTGCCGTATGTTGTATGCGTGATATGCAATTTTGGCTTCAATCAGAGAGGGTATTATTTTTCCGTGAGGGCGACGACCCAAAAAACTCCGACCAACGAGTGATATACAGCTTCGCTGTAAAATGCAGTAAACGTTCCCGGGGACTTCTTCGGGTCTCCTCGGCCACAAGAAACAAAACAGAACGCAGCTCAATTTGTAAGATAATAGGATATGGACGCCGTAATTTCATCGGGGCGCACTCCGTTGAGCATTACAGCTCTTTGCTCGGAACGCTAGATTCACTGACAACTCAAGAAACGGATGGTGAGGCTTCTTGTCTTCGAAGCTGTTTCTTCGCGCCAACCGTCGTTTGGTGTCCTTATCGGCTAACGTCGTTATCTCGTCGGCTGCAGGGCGTTAATAAGATGCTCATGGATCGCCACGCCTTGCGTGTCTTAAGCGGCCAGTGACCCCATAGAACTTTCCAGCCCTTAACACCAGGGCGAAAAAATGCTGAGTCACTGAACTGTGGACGCATGCGCAGCGAACTAGTATACCGCATAACCAAAAAACTACAGCGGATGTACAGAAGACGTACCACAACCCAGCAGACAATGATGGCAGCGCGAAGAAGGCGATTATTGTGAAGGTCAATAATGGGGTTCGTTATTTAAAAGCCTTCCAACACGGACCACAGTTACTTATGTGGAGCTTGTCATGTGCTTATAAGGAAGGTAAAAAGCGTTTTGGGTGTCAATGTTTTTTTACTATTTATATTTTCACAATAGAATATATGTACCACTAACAAAGATTTTCTTTCTTTCTTTTTTTATCCAAATACAAGACAATTAGTGAGCTGTGCAAGCCTGCCAAAAGCATCTCTGCGGCAGGTTTGTTAAATGTGAATTTAAGTCTGCTACAGCTCCAAAGTGCACACGATCGAACTTTAGGCTTGCGATGCTCACTGGTCGAAAGTGTGACGTAATTTGGTCAAAGCGGTGAATAGGGACACAGCTGTGTACGTTGTCAAGGCCCAGCTTGACCAACATTCGAACGTTGTTTTGTTCTGAGTCACGGTTTTAGGATGAACCCTATTTTGAAAATTGCGCGAATATTCGTCCGAACTTGGGAGCGCTTTAATTAAGTTTTTAATTAACGCAGCTGGGATAGCTTCTGAGCGCAGTCTTCCTCATCCCGCTCTTTAGTTTCAACGTTATTGTTCTTAGCGGTTTCTGCTAGGTGCCTGTTTTACGAGAGCTCGGCGAATGTTTTAAATTGGGGCGCCATGGCTTTGTCCGTCGAGAGATGTGGTTAATTGGAAAGCGGAGTTGGAATATTTTTGAGAGCCTCTGGCTCCATGACGCAAGTGCGTCAGCTACGTCTTAAAACTTAGCTTAGAAATTTACGTTCAACTTTCAATGGTA
Organism: Ixodes ricinus; assembly: GCA_037355805.1. NCBI lineage: Eukaryota > Metazoa > Arthropoda > Arachnida > Ixodida > Ixodidae > Ixodes > Ixodes ricinus. The sequence goes on from JAZHYW010012111.1 coordinate 46,101, forward strand.
AAAAAATCATTCGAAGCAAAAAGCAGGATCATTTTGTTCTTGAGCTTCAGACATGAGGGATAGGGCCCTGAATTTTTTCTTTAAATTATTAAAATCATATCTCAGAATGTCAGCCTGTTCGTCAGTTCGTTTTTTAATGCTGACACTTGCAGTATGGGTGTTGTTGCATATTCACTTCTATGCTGACTCTTGAAAAGTTCTTCAGCTTGAACATCACAAGTTCTCATCCAAAACATTTTAGTTCTTGGTATGCATGACTCCAGCAAAACGGACGCCACCAAGCGGGAAAACCTGGAACCAGCCGGAACAGGTCGCTTTGCGCACCTCCGCGTCTCTGGTGGCTTTCGCGGACACGTGTTGTCGGCGCGGTGGCGAACAATGTAATTTGACGAAGGTCCGAAAATTTCTTAAGTTTGCTTGAGTATTCATTAGTGTGGTGAAGCCTCAGTAGATTGTTTCCTTCCATCACTTGTTTGAAAGCCCGTTTACTCCACAACACACGGTCGCGTGCTTTCGATTTCTTGGACGGAGAGGAATCACGGAAAAATGTTTTGATTTCTTGTCTGTCTCGAATCACATTCAAAGTGACGACTACTTGGTAACTGATAAGTGGTTTCTTTATACGGATGTAGAACAGTGGACTGAGGACGACAGACGAGATGTTTCACTGGAGGGAACACCAATGTTGCAGTCAAGTGAATGGTAAGGTTCGATAGCTGCTTTTCTTGAGTTTGGTTGTGTTCGATTAGCTTCAAGTTTGAGCCACCCACGCCGGTCGGTGCGTTGGCTATTCATCTTGGCTGCTTTTCGCCGAAAAAGCCTCTGGACCACACCGAAGGAGTTGGGCTGATTTCGCAATTACTTGATTCTGGAAAACCTGCTCGCTGCATATGATTAATGAGCGAAATTGTCTGCTTTCAAAAGGTGGGGGACGTGTCTCGCAAAGTTAGAAGCTGTCACGGCATTATGATCTATCGCGCCTCCAGTATTTATATTATACCCCCGTCAAAGCCAGCAGCAATATGCGTCTACATTGCTCAGGTTGACCGGCCACAAAAAATACTCATTTTCTCCGTTCAGGATTCGAAGTCAAGTTCAATGCAGAGAGGTTCTGCGTGAATCTCCGATGAAGACTCTCGTCAGTTTGTCCGCATTCGTCTCCGTGCTACCGGCTAGAACCATTTGGCTGAGTTTAAGTAGTATCCCTCTGTCTGTCAAACAAACTTTTATTCAGCAGTTCACTTAACAGCGTAGTCAACTGAAGCGCATTTTCTACCCGAAGACTATGCTATGTCCTAGTTGCATAGTACGTAATATCATACATAACCTGCATATTCATAAAATCGCGCCTTCTCGACTGAACTAGCTCAAGAAGACAGAAATGAGTGACGGAGTGCTCCTCTGCTCGTGAATCTGGTGATTGTGTACCGACGCGATAGAGCTATTGTCCGCCGTAGAACGATGTAGCCCGTCGCTGCAAGATTGCAGCCGTAAAGTTGCGTTTCGCCATCCATCGGTCACACCCGAAGCTGACAGTGCTGTGAAAGCTACGTGCTCGTTGAGCCAGTCAGCACTTGCCACGTGACCAGCGCTCTCTTGCGCATACCCACGCTGCAGACGAATGCGTTGCAGGTGATGAACGCGAGGCGGCTGATTGGTCCGGCAAGCGCGTAGCTTCCATCACAGTGTCGAGCTTAGTGGCTGAAGGTGATTACGTGAGGTCCGGCTTCGTGTGACGTACGTTTGGACCTGATGACGCGCTTTGTGACCTCGGATGTATCACAGTGAAAAGGCAGAGAGCTTACGAGGCGATGGAGGTACGAAACTAGTCCGCTGTGTTTTCAAATCTGTCGCACTGAAAGTCAGGCTTCTGACTTTCTTACGTTTTTTTCTTTTGGCCCACTCGAACGATGTGCTATTAGTAAAATCACAATCTAAGAAGCATTTATCCCAACGCCGAAATTACATTTCATGCGGCCCTTACTAATAGCTAGTCAACTAAGCTCATATTTCAACCCGAAGAATATACTAATATCGCTTTAGTGGGACATAGTACGTAATATAATACATAACCCGCATATTCGTCAAAATGACTTCTCGATTGCTACTAAAACCTGAATTGAAATACGAGTATCAGCTGCTTAGTGGGGCGCCAGCGGGTTAACATGCTCCTTGGCTCAAGAAGCGCTTGCTTAATTTTCGTAATTTTCCTGCAGCCTGTGTTGTTGACCGAGCAGACGACTGGAGCTGTTTCTTAAACGCGGATACGCACAAAAGCTCGATTTCGCGGACAGATAAGTCGCATGGTCGAGGCATGCGAGTTAGCTGAAAATTACTCTCGGTGGAACAATTCTGTAGTCATCGCCGCTTTCCTTAGCTGATCAAAACTGATTAGAGTCTATTACCGTCTCTCCGGAGCCCATAGTTTCGGTTTTGAACGAAATCTCCGAAACGAAAGTTTGACATGAAAAGAACAAAAAACACCGGGAAAACAAAACTATGCTCTGCAAGTTTATGTGCACCGGCTACACTTAACCGTCGCAGTTCAAATACCTATAAAATTGGGCATTAAACAAAAGAAAATCTGTTAAATTGAATGCGCCACCCGTTCAGGCGGCCCGGCCGAGCCGACGCGACCTGGACCCAGCCGCCATGTTTGTTTGGTGGTGGCGCCCCCTATAGGTCGCTGGAGTCGCGAATATGTTCAAATAGTTGCCTAAAACGCATACCAGTGTTCTATACGAATAAAAGCAGCTGTTCTAGTAAAATAGGTTACAAAAAATAAAAGTAGACTAGACCACCACATTTTTGGGCGCTTAGTTTGTCCTTGTCGTCCACCGTGCCATTCAATATTTTCTTTTTGTTGTCGTTTTTCTCCAAATACGTACCCTGTTTTTTAAACATCAAGACATACAAATACTTTAAAAAAATGTTTGCACAAAAAAATATATAAAATCGCCTTGAACGATGCAACCCCAGCACAAGACTACCGTCTAACAAGATTTGAGGATTCGACCTACAGTGACTGCGTTTAATCCAGTTCTTTCAGAGCGTAACGTCATTTCCGCCGGAAGTAAAATAACCAAGCCTCGGGACCGAAACGCAGGCCCAGAGTCAACTCAGGCGCAGTATCTCTTGTGCAGTTGCGCCCAGTACGACTGAGAGGCCCACAGGTTGCTTTAAGGCTGAATAGGGTCGTCGCTGACCATTTCTAGCACTTGTTAATGAATGGCCTCTCTTTCCTTTGGGGAGACCCAGTACGGCGGTCGATGCACATTGAGCGCATCGTCGTTGGAAACGATGCGATGTTTCGCAACTCTTGTTGGCGCAATTTCGAAGTCGCCGCAAATGAGTCGCTGTTCTCGTTCCGTGGCACTGAGCTTCGGGTTAATGTCGAGCTGCGGCGGCGGTGTACTCTAAAGATGTGATGGCGAGGTCTCATCCGAGATGGCGGCGATTTCGTGTGGCGTTCTCTAGTTCCCTGATGTGGCCAACAGGGGTAACTTTTATGGGGTGTTGCGCCTCCCTTTGAAAGTTCATCGCGCAAGACCACTGTGCATCCATCGTGCAGCTCTGCTACGCCCCTTGTGACGCCTATTCCTCTTTTGAGAAACAGTTGGACCTTGCCTTCCAGAAGAACTTCCCCGCAGTCGACTACGTCGGTCACGAGGGGCACAAGAACACTCGATCGCGGCGGCAGGTCTCGCGTAGTCCGCAATGACCCGGAAAACTGCTAACGTCGTTTTGGATCCGTCCGGAGGTAGGACGGGCTTTTGAAGCGTCAACCTCTTTGCTTCAAGGTCAATCACGGCACGTATTCACGCAGGAAGTCCATGCCAAACATGACGTCTCTCGCACAGTCCTGAGGAATGACGAACTTGACTGCACAGAGCCTCCGCGCTATTTTCGACGCGAACAGTGAACCTCCCAACAAACGGGTGATGAGGTGCCCTTTGGCGGTGCGTATTTACGGGCCGGCCCAGGGTATTGTTACCTTCCGAAAGCGACGAGTGAGCCTCTCACTCACGACTGAGTAGTCTGCTCCGGTCTTCACGATTGCCGATACGTCTTGGCCGTCGATAATAACGTTTAGGTTGTTGGGCACCGTTGCAGGCGCGTCGTTTTGACCAGTGGTGTCGGGAGGGTAGGAGCGCTCCGGCGTTCTTTGGAGGCTCAGATACGTCACCCGTCTACGGCGTGTTTACCTCCGGTAGTTGCCGCGCTTGGCTTTCCCGGTGAGAAATGGGGGCAGGCCATCTAGACATGAGCGACGAAGAGGGTGACAAGTGACGGCGCGGGGTAGGGGAGCGGGATCTGCGGTGATGAGCTTCTAGGGGATGGTGGCCGGCCCAGGAACTCTCGATGGATCTCGGTCGCTCTCCGCTCCTTGGGCGGGCTGCGTTCGGTGCGAACTTCGCCGAACAAAATAATGAACGAGCGTTGAGACAGCAGAAGAGCGGATGGCGATTTGTCAGCCGTAACCGCAAAGTGAGGGCGAGATTGACTCGACAAGATCTCGCACTGCTCCTTATCAAGCGTGAGTCGGTATTATAAAATTTCGGCCCAGAAGGTTCGAGGCGTCGACTGTTCGGGGTGTGAAAGTCACAGGGTCTCTTATGTCATCCCTAAGACGACTTGAAGGCGAAAGCCCAAGCGCCGATGCATTAAAGACAGACTTATGATTTATTTAATTCACTTTGATTCCTTTTACTTCGCTTTGCCATCCTTCTTAATTTTATCGACTCGAATTCGTTTGAGTGGTCACGTAAACGTGATTTCGGAACATCCGAAGACAGCATGCTCTCTGGACGACGCACTTTTGGCGTCGTTTCATTGGCTCACTTGGATCGTGGCATCGGCTGTGGTCCCAGGTGATAGCAAACCTCCGGAAGACAGCGCGCTCGAGGACGATTAGCTTTTGGCGCGTTTGTAGACGTTTCAGTGTCACCAATGTTCTCTGAAGATCGACTGAACGACATATAAGGCTTTCGCCTTAATAAACAGGCGCTTTCGAGAACAAGAAAATAGGACGAAATGATAAATTTACGTCGTGACAAAGAATAAACACGCATCTTTTAGAAGTCCGTGACCAGGAGTAGCTTGCTCAGTCCCCGCGCTGCAATATATACTCCAAGCTGGACGTCCATGTGCGATTCAGAGCCGTGTATAGAAAGAGTTTGGTCAATGGGAGGAGCGGGCAGAGCCAGGGCATGCACCAGACGCAGAAAGAGGGCTTGACACGTTCTCTTGGCCAATCAGAAGCCGAAAAGAATTCTCTAGCGGTGGTAGCGAAAAACAGTTTTAATCATAGGTATATGGTTTTAATAAGCGCGTAAGAGTTAAATGTAGTAGACGCTTCATGGTTGAAAATAGGGTGCACGTGATGTTTCGAACATGATCATGCAGAAAGATGTAAGAAACGAATGTGCCACTCGAGCTCTGTTTTGATCAGACAGAGTGTTATCGCTCGGACAGCAGACCTCCGGCCCTGGGCGCCTGGCGTACAGAGCATGTCGATCGTTCCGCTTGTCGCGCTCCTCCACCATGATTTTGGATGACCTGTGACTGAAACATCACGTGCACCATATTTTCAGTCACCGAGAGTTACTCCGAAGCACTTATTAAGTTTGTTTCTCGCGAACACCGCCAGGTAATATTTTCGGCTTCTGGTTGGTCACATTCGAATATATGAAGGCGCCTTGGAACACGCCCAGCACGTTTTCGGCCAATACGGTCTCCTCATATGACTCCTATACTTCCCAGTGAATGCCCAAACTCTCTGTATACTGGCTCTGGTGCGGATATGACAAACATCTTCCATATAAGCGGCTATGTAGCAATCCCAAATATGTAAACAATTTTAAAACGGCCTTGCAACTCTGTTCCCCTTCTCTAGGGTTTATTATTGCAACGATATTTTTTTGGAATGTGTCTCACTCTTGCAACTCTGTTCCCCTTCTCTAGGGTTTATTATTGTTTGTTTGGGGAGAAGAGCGTGTTGGTTGAAGTCAAGGATGAAGAAAGAATAAACAATTGAAACTGGGACAAAACGACACATCTTTCAATGAAAGATGTGTCGTTTTGTCCCAGTTTTAATTGTTTTATTCTTTTCTTCATCCTTGGTTTATTATTGCAACAATATTCTTTTGGAATGTGTTTCACTCTACACACGCTTACTGGCACTAGTGGGACTCAAGTATATTCGCACGAAGGACCACTGACCCAGAAACACCTTTGCTGCGGTGTAATTTTAAGAACAAAAACGAGCGTTTTTATTCAATCTCTCCATCGTAAAATTTGATGACGTAGACGGGGATTCGCAGTGTCGGCATCGTAAAGCTCAGGGACGATATTTGAATATGGCTTATAGATTGAGACTGAGCATTACGTTAGCACTTGATTTGGGCTTGTGATAATCAATAGCTCACCAAGCATTCCGGTTGTCGCCCGTGCCCAATCGCTGACGACAATAGCCGAACCATACAAATGTCTGGAACTTAGCGTGTTTTCATCGCCAACCCGAGCGCATAGCTATGAACAACAGTGGCGCATATAATCAGCTCCCGATCCCATGGCCGCTTATTCTAGCTGCGTGTTGAGAGGTGAACGCTGCTCGTTTTTTGCTTTATTTTTTTCTTTGACTTCTATTGTGTGTTGTAAAAAAAGAAAGTGTGCTTCATCGGTCTTTGATGTCAGAAATTCGTTCAAAGCTATATTTGTGCAAAGCAAAAAAAATCGTTGCACCGCCCGTTTTATAATCTCTCAACAAATAAAATTTACTACTCACGGCCACCGTTTGTCTTCATGGAAACAACGCCAATAAAACGAAATCAGTCAGGAAATACGCTTGGAAAGTGTAGTCAGCTACAAGCATTTTCCGAAACAATTTATACATGCTTACGTCAACGGGGGATCACAGCTAGATCCAGGGAATCGTAAGTAAAAGGCTCAATGTATATAAGATCTCAGATTAACAGCAATGTCTACGTAAGAAAAAGACTAAAGAATCGATAACAGTACTTGCAAGGGTAAAGTTTCTTAATCCGAACTAAACCAGATCTACCCGATTTAGTGGCGTAATGTTGCAGCTTTTCCAGTTGTAGCCTGGATTTTATCTCGGTATTTAAAGGACACTGACACCCCCAAATTGTTTTACAGCGGAGCTGTTAAGGGCTAGTTTCCCAGGATCGTGTCCCCCACAAAAGAAATGAAAACACCGAACTCTGGGCACCTACCGCCATCTATGAGCGACGGTGGCAAGCCACGTATCTAGTTGCCGCCGTCGCTTATAGATGGCGGCAGCCTTTTTCACTCTGGCTTGCCGACTTGCGGCCGGCCATTACTTTCCATTGTACGGCTCCGCTGGTCTTTCTTCTTCACCAGAGTAAAAAGACTGAAAGATTTTTTTATTTTTCGCTAGGAGATTTAATATGGTGTCCGAAGACTACCCAATCAATATTTTGCTACAGAGTCACGTAAATGTTTAATAAAGTCAAAATACGCGTCTGCTCGAACCGAAACCGAAAGAGGACCGGGGGGAAGAAGAAATATAGAAGAGGAGAAAGTTTTCGGAAGTCACGTGACTGTGCAATCTCTTTTTTCCAATCAACGTATTTGCAGCTTTTTAGAAGCCACAAAAAATGGCTATCATATTGCCACACGCATCGCCGAGCGAGCGCGTGCGTTGTCGAGTGGTTGCGGTGCTTAACTTTCATGCGGAGGCCCCGGGTTCGATTCCTGGGAGCGACGCTTCTTTTATGTTTTCTTTCAATTTAGCGTTCTCCTAAGTTCGAGAACCTTGTCGTCTGGTCGAGGTACGAATGTTCTACGTGCCGAACGTTCTACGCCGAATATTCCAGAAACCCACGCCGGTACATAAGCATGGCGAGCCGGAGTCAGTCTCGCCCCAGCGCTTGATCCTGCTGTTACGCCGCCACCGACCCCTGCGACGCTAGACTCTCTCTATTCAGTTTTGGGCACAAGTTGGCCCTATCAAGCCTTTAGTTTGTGTCAGTTTTCGTTGCCTCACCAATTGTCGTTCGTTACAATATTTTTGTATATTTTTTGTATTGAGTGTGTGCTTTCGATGGCCCATGACTGATTATAATTGGTGTGTGTGTCTACTAAACTATAGAAAACGGCATGTGACCACGGATAAGAAAGTGAGCGCGACTCAAACCGGCCAGTTCTCGATCGGCGGTTTTCGTGTGGAAAGAAAACGAATTTCGAGCTGCAAATTGTGTTCTGGGTAGTTGGGCTCTCATATCCCATATAAAAATAAAAACCTTGACCACCATAACTACCCTGTCAGTGTCCCTTTGAGATGTACAATCCACTACCGTCCGACGGAGAGTGGTGCAGTCTACATGTGAAGGGAACATACCGCTGGTAAAAAAAGAAAACGCTCATTCAGCAGCTGGGCTTTTTTTTTTTTTTACTGTGATTCTTGAGGTGGCAGCGAGTATGGTAGAATAGTTTCGAAGTGCTTTATGAGATGTGTGCTTTTGCGGAACGGTTTTACGTGATGTGCTTTTGGTGAGAAAACGAAAAAAGGTGTTCTTTCTGGTTGAAATGCGCTTAAAAAAACGTGGTTATGGTTAATTGCTTATGAGTACATGCGCCAAAGAACCTCCCCGATCCACGTGAAGCGGCGACGGCGGTGGTTTCGGAGCTGCTGTTGTGTAGGTGGCGACGAGGAGAGCAGGGGGGGGGGCATAGAGGGAGTGATAGCATGCCTCACCATAAATGACGTGGTTACGGGACAGCGCATGCAATGATGGGGCGGCGCGCGCCCTGCGATCACGCGGCTTTTTTCCCTACGGACGCCTACACGGATTTCGCCAGAAAAGGGCACTAACGTATACCACAGGAAAAAAAACGAAAACATTATTAGTTACAATATTACTGCGAAAAAAACGAGCCACGCTAAACTGAAATTTACTCACGCGTTGCTCAAGTAACTGATTTCAAAATAAATCAAAGCCATACTTGGTCGTCTCTATGCCTCCAAGAGCACCGAACAACCCACAATCTGCAATGCGCGCGCAACAGACACAGTTTAGGCTAAGCAGCCGGTAGAGGCATTGACCTTGAACTGGCATTATGAGATAGCCTCATGCTTGCTTACCTAGAAAGTAGTGGACATCCGGGCAAGGAACAAAAAGCGGGTTGGTAAAAATACATTATTAAAAAAAATAATATAAGCACTTAGAGACAAGGACAGAGCACAGTTCTTTTCATCTAGCAACGAACATTTACTGAGGTCTCCTTTAATGCGTATATCCCCCCTGCCCCCAAACCTATTAAACTAAAGATGCATGAAAAAAAAAAACCGGAAAAGACAGGAAACCCCGCAATAAAGAAATAAGAAAAAAAGAAGTTAAGAAAAAAAAGAAACATTGACAAATTCAGTTTTTGGTTTCGATAGTTGTGCCCGGTGACTAATTCAGTTCTAGCTTGAGGTAGCTTATCTCAACCTTGAGAATGTTGTTTTTGTCACCACCTATCCTGTAGGCTTCAATATTCTCTCGGTCGAGCTCGTTCTTGTGCTTCCGATCATGCTGCAGTCCGGGCACCCTAGTAAGATATATAATAGTGACACATGCGGTAGTATGTGTCATACAGGCTATATTTTAGGAGATATACCTAATCTGAATTAATGCTCCAAGACAACGTTGCCGACTCGTCAGAGTTTAGGCGAAGTGTACCGCCCAGGGATTCAGCGCATCTTCGCATTTACGGTATTAAAAAAAAACCTTAGCATGACCGTTCACCGGACTCGTTCTATGAATCACAGGTTATTGAACCTTTCAAGTAGCCAGCAGGCCACTAGACCCGTAGGGATATTGCGTGGTATCAACGCCTCCTATAAAAGTGGGGATAGCCTGGATCTTCCGCTTCAAAAGCCATAGCCGGCCACCCAAACTATGAGATATGAAGGGCGTAAAGCGATTGAGAGGGTACGCCCTCCGCGGCCCGCCGGGTTATCATTTTAGCGCGTAGGATACGAGCTTTCCCCCCTCTTGATTATACAATATGTGGACAGTGATCGACGTTAATTAAAAAGTCTAAACCGAACTGTGCTTGTCGAATGCTTTGCACACGTGTTCACCGCTCTACGGAAATTCACAATAGCCTCCGCGTAGGTGGACTACACCATCAGTCTTACCCGGGCAGAACTTCTGAAATCAATTCAACGCTTTGCCGCCGGACTTCAAGCCCTCGGCATCACGATCGGGGACCGGGTTTGCGTTCACGTCAAGAACAGCGTCGAGAATTTCATCGCCGTAGCGGCATCATTTTACTGGAGCGACAGTCATCCAGCGAAGACATCCCTGCACAGAACGTAAGAGTTTTTTTTATTTTGTATTTTAGCCCACACGTGCTCATTAGGGTCGTACTATTCGGTGCTACGTGAGCTGCAACGAGTGGCTCACACGCTGCTCTAAGAGTAAAGGGCTGTCCAAGCAGAGACACGAACGACTCCCTCCGACTTTTAGCGGGCACTGAATTTCGCGGCCAATCGTAATCGCATGCAAAGCCGATTAGCGATTTAGCGGGAAACGTTTTCCCGCTAATTTAACGGGAAACGTCTCATAATGCAACGCGCGGTCACGCCGACGCCGATGACGCTGACGCCGACGCCGACTCCGACGCCGCTCAACCCGGAAACGGGCGCCTCAGAGCGGCGTTTTTAAACTAAGGCAATACTTTCTCTTGATTTCGCCGAGGTGAATTGGTTTACGACGTCATCAGAGTCAGTTTGCCAGTTTCTTCTCTTTGTGCACTCAACTGAGCGCGGTTACATTGTCGGTCGGTGTCCTAGCTTCTCGGGTACTCGTCGACCCAACGCCCCCTCATGTGGCGCCAGGGGCAGGTAACCCCGTGCCACATGCTATGTACGCCACTGTCCGTGGACAGCTTTTAACTTTTCATGCTGTGCTCTCTCAGGCAGGAGATCGAACTGAGGGGCGATTTATCGAGCTTATTGTCCCCAGAACTCGGTGTTTACTAACACATCATAACAAAGAAATTGAACTTAGCCTCGTATAGTCTGGGCACAAGCGCTTCGTCCTGACCAGTGCTTTGGTCGCACGAGGATCGGCTCTCCGAATCGTCAGCTTCCAGTTCTCGGTCGCAAACAATCAAGAAAACTGCTCTTTTTGTTGTACCCCATAACTGAAACGGCACATGGCTGGAGGCGTGGCCGTTCGACCTCTTCCCCAATACTATGTGGCGATCCTGTACATACCTGAACTCCGGCGTCGCTTAGACCAGCGCAAACAGAAAATCCAAATTATCGCTGTTCTTTTTTTTTTTTTTCGCCGTCACCTTTTCGTAGGCAGAAGAGGGTCATCATTGCCCACAAGGCAAGCCACGATTTGCGGGCAAGTTTGTGCGACGGAGAGCCGAGATTTGGGCCAGGGGGCCATGTTACATCCTTTGCACCTTCGAAGATATAGATCCCACACTTGAGTCTCGATAGCAGCTTGAATCTTTAGTCATTGTGTGCGCTAGTAAGATAGTGTCTGACCGCGTTTTTTTCATAAGGCAGAGTGCTGTTCCTAAAGCGGCCAACGACTAGTATACTCCTTTTCACGATAAGTTGGAGAACTGTGGAGGCTACGGCCGCCGACCCAATAAGAGCGTCAAGAAGCCAGGCATGGGACACCACACGCGGGTGAGGTCCATTGCGGTGCGTGTCACATGCGCCAACTGCGACGCCCGAGTGCGCTCGGCTGTCACCTGCCAGCCAAGAATCGTCTGCTTCGAAACTAGCCTACTTCGATTGAACGCCCACCGCCCCAACTTTGCCGTCCGCTAGAGTAGCGGAAAAAAGCCTGGAGAACAGTTCCTGCGAGACAACCCTACGCTCTCTCCAGGAATTTGCGTCGGGTGCTAATGCCGGAAGCGATGGCGGCTGGGCGGAACCAACCAATTGCACAGACTGCGATCGGGCCAAACATTGTTCAAAAGCTATGTAGGCTTGTCGGCGCAGAAGGTGGGAGCAGAAAGAAATGTGGCGCTAATTTTTTGGCTGATAAGATAATTGAAACTCGGAAATGGATTAACATATATATTCTTTACTTCTCTATATATTACTCGAATCCATGTCGGGCTAGTTTAATTGCGTTAAGATAAGAAAAGAGGCCTTGAACACTTTTTGCCGCGTACGGAACTTTTGGCGAGGGTTTGTTTATTTTGTTTGTAACCGCTCTGCCATAGCCCGATGATGCCTGCCCTACGGCATCAGCAAGGCGGAGGAGCAGGAGACGTGGGGGATTTTTTCCTTGGCGGGCCGTGTAGAAGCAGGGGTCTATGGGCCCTCCATCTGCGTGGACGAAGAGGCAGAGGTCGTTATGGAGCTGGAACAGTCCCGAGCGACGTGTCCTGGAGAACCAAATGATGTAGCTGGTGGTTTGGTGTTCTGCCGGTAACTCTGACAGAATCCGTTCCCGGGCTGCGCCATAGGTTGCACTCTCCTCGCCGATCCGGAGGTGGTAAAGCCGGGCAGGGCTGAGGTGGTAACAAGGACCCCGTGGCCGATCGACATGGGGGCATACGATGCCTTACTCCGGCGCCCTTATTGGGTTGCGAGTCCGCAGCCTCACAGCTCGCTCGAAGTTATCGTGAACTGGTGAACAGTAGGCGACGACTATGCGCTTTCAGCACACGTACGCCTGCACCTCGCACCTCGGCCTGAACGTTGACGAGGGCGGAGCACGATACTCCGCTTTCTCGCAAGAGCGACGCTCGCTTCAGACATCACCTGGGAACTCGGCTCGCTTACCGCCTGTTAGCAACATGTACAACGCGCACAGTCACCAATGTCTGTGCTTTAGATAAAGCCATTCAAAAGGTACTTGCAAAGCACATAACAGCAGGATCGGCACGAACAGCGGCAATGAAGACCGAGAGACAACAGCGCCGACTTACTACTAAACTTTATTGGTGCTGATGACGTTGAAGTCTAAATACCACACGTGTCACAACCAATCTGGCGAGAATGAAGCATACACAACACAGAGGTCACAGACCCGTGCAGATACTTCTGCTTGGCTGCCTTAATGCAAAGCTGGGGCTTGAATGTGTCAGCGCCACTTGGCTATCGCTGTCGTAATAGGGGGAATGCTGCTTTCTGTACCGAATAAGTCCACCGCGTGCAAGCATTTTTCTTAGAAGCACGTGAACTCAATCTTTAGTATATTTTCTTTCCCTAACAAGTTCGGTTGCTGTGGCATATCTGGTGTGTATATTCGGTGTCAGCACCACGAACTTTAGCTACAGGCCAGCGGTGTGTCCTGTCAGTCTTTTAACACAAAATTAGCTGTATATGGTTAGCACCTAACCGTTTCCCGTTCCCCGCAACCAGAGACAGAAGACGATAAGCTTGCTGGCTAACAGAACACTGGCGTGGCGCTCGTCTCCTCACTCCCACCAGCGCCAGCCGAACGTCTTCTTCGAGCTTATCAGTGTTACTTCAGGTAGTGGGAACATCACGCGTTCAGACTTAAAGCGGTGCTTCGTGAAACGAGCGCGCTCCGGGCCGCGCATTGGCACCTCCTCACTGAATGAAACCATGGTGCAAACCAAGGGTCCTGACTGGCCTATTGAACCGTCCCTCTCTTCGGAAAGAGCAGACAACCGTGATCCCTTCGAGCTCGTTGTTTGAGAAAAGACGGCTTGTGACGGTAAACCGAGTAGCGACGACGGCGACGTACCATGACGACCACCGAGGACGGTGGACGCATAATCGCTGACGAAATTGGCGTTAAACCAGTCTCGCTCAGTAACTAGTTACTATAGTAGCGCGTTACCGGTAACTAGTTATCGTTTAAAGCATCAAATGTTTTTTAAGGAAACTCCCAATTTCCAAATCTTATCCGTCCGCCCGTTCGTCTGCCCTTGTATTTCCGCTAAACTTAGCATTGGTGTTTAGTTCACGACATCTATTGATGTCACGTGACATGACGTCACCTGATCTATACACCAATTGTGTTTCTCTGCCAAAGTCGGCTTGAAATAAATGTCGCGTGGCCTATATACACCAATTCAGCTTCCTCGCCACATTTAGAGGGAAAGTTTATGTCACCCTGACCTATACACCAATTCACTTTTCCCCAAATGTAGCGAGGTATTTGATGTCCCGGGACCTGACGTTCGGGACCTGCCATTTAGCTTCCTCGCGTAATGTATCCTGGAATTTCATAAAAATGAAGGTTCTTCACTCCTCGAATGGATGGTTTGAGTAATGTCTTCTCAATAAGTCTAGACCAGCGGTCTCAAACACGCGGCCCACGGGCCGCATGCGACCCGCGACTCTCTGGGACGCGGCCCGCGTGCATCCCGCGGCTTCGAGCCCCATTCCAACGCCTCGAGCGCTACATGCGTCAAAAATAATAGTTTAATATAGTCGATTCATTTCCGCTTGAAAACATGCCCTGCTCATATAACGTGTTCGCACATTTTGCATTATGTTTTCTTTTGACTGAGTACTGCATCGTCTAAATATTTGATTCTCAGCCCTTTCTCGTATAAATCAACCGTCACGGTGATACCGTAGGCTTCAAGTTTGAACTCTCTGCTCAAGGAAGCACTTTGGCGGCAGAAACTACCGCTGAGTAGGAGCAAGTGCGAAAGATAAAGCTATGAGCTCGGCTTCTCAGCTGTCAGATAATAACTTTAAAATACAATTATTTTCTTATAATGCTGAGATAAAAATTGTCAGGAAAGCAAACACTGTTGTATGAAGAGATATTTCGTTCTATGTCTGTTCAGCCTAGTGAATTGTGGGACAGGGCAAGGACGGTGCGTGCATGTTCAAGTTGTATTGAAAATTGTCAGTATGTTGATGCTTTATGTCGTGTTTTAAGATCAGGTGTGAGCCCAAGGTAGTGGTGTATGGAAATGAAACCTACAAACTGCAAAACGTTGAGCTTACAAAAAGCAGAGAGCACAAGGTTACTTCTCTAGAAAATCCATGGTGTGCCTGGGGGACAGTCGGCTGCTTTGCAAGGTGAAACACCACTGCTTGTTTGTTGAGTCAAAATGGCAAAATATTTCCCTTTCCTCCTTACCCTCCCCTTTGGCCCTGGACCTTTCGTGGGTGGGTTATTCGGCCCTCATACTCGAATGAGTTTGAGAACCCCGGTCTAGACTGTCGTCCTCTAATTACTGCATTTCATGCCTTATAGGATTTTGGAAATGAGGGTTGCTGACAATTGTTTTACTAACTTACTCTATCGTTTACTGTTAACTGAGAATAATTTGTAACTCTCACAAGGCTACTATTTTCTGAAGCAACTATAAAGAGTAACGTCGTTACAGTTACTACTGATATTTCGGCGCAAATCTCTGCAAAAACCCACGACCAGTTAATCGTCCAACTCGCGAGAGAGGGTACCGCATGAAACAGCGGCAAAACCTGGTTGGCAAAAAGGAAAACAATGAAATTCAGAAAGGAAAACTAAACTGATTTGGTTTGTGGGTCCGTTTGTCCAATGTGCTCCCGCCAACTGGGGTAAGTGGGGCGATCGTGTCCCACCGAGTATGGTATATTGCCCACAGCGCGCGGAGATGGAGCAAAGCGCTGCATCTTTGAGACGCTTGTTTCTTTTATTTATCGACCGACCGGGCGGATGCTTTTTGTGAGGACAATGTTTTGTGACTGTGGCCTGGCGACACCCGTGCTTTTCGGCGCAGCTGATTTCCGAAACCTAGTCCTTGCCGCTAAGCCTGCATTTTCGTCTAATTTGAGTCGCTCATTTCCCAGATGCGCTTTTGTGCGTCTCAAATTCTTAATTTAACCCTACTCGCCTCCCGTTTGTTTACAAACCAAGTACTGGCCTAGCTTTTTCTCCTCTATGTCACCCACTTGTTGCCCATTTCTTGCATCCCGAGTCTCGTCACTTGAGAAAGAGCATTCACTCAGAACATCTGAGTCGTTCGGACTTTTTGTAGGTCTTTGAAATTGATAGACCACCCTTAGCGCACAACTTGGAGCATTTGGCATCAGTTGACTTACTGATGTCAACGTTGCCGTGGGTTCTCCTGATGGTCTCTTCTAGTTGGACTGGTGAGATGAAGCGCAAACATGTCCCATCTGGTTAGGAGCTGGCGAAGGAAAAGCGTCGAGCTAGACCGCAACTGCACATTGGAACTCTGAGACGAAGTGACCGTTTGTGGCTTGATAAGTGCTTCCTTGCTGCCTTAATAAGTGCCCCCTGATAGGTGTCCAGCGAGTTTGAGGAGCAGTATTGACGCAACATTAATTTTAAGTTTTCAAGAGAAGGTCTGTGTTTTATGAAGATTGAGCCCATGCAGTAGACAAGATTCGACATAACATGTGAATCGGGGTGGCTTAAGAGAACATCTACAAAGCTGATTGGAAGGTATGACTTACATAATTTTTGGTTTCATTCTTCCAGATTTTCGATCGTTTCTGTTCCAATTATCATCCTCAATGACGAAATCCGGGAGTTATAATTGACTGCCTGTAAACTCGCAATATGTTTCGATATACCGAACAGGTGCACGCCTAAACCTTATGGCGGTCGCACACATTTCCTATAGTTCTTCATGAGTGATAAAGATGATGGAAAGACGCAGTTTTTCAACCCATTTCTAGCTGGATCATCAACTGGCGTTAGCTGGCTCACTACTGTGAGCCAGCTGAAGGAAACAGAAGTGCTGATGTTTGCAATTTTTCCAAATAAAAAAAGAACTAGAAATATTTTATCGACATCCTGCGTCCCGCAGTAATTTTTTCGAACACTGCATGCTTTAGATTATAGTCTGATTCGGGGTTCAGTTACGTTAAAATTTAAGTCGGAAAAAACAAACCTGCGAATTGTTACTATTGTGAAAACGTAACTTTTTCAAAAAGAGCAAAATTAATTAGTGTTAAGAAACATAGTGTTGGAAAAAGCTAGACCACTTTAAACGCATATTAACGGAGGTATACCTTTTGAATGCTGTTTCTGTTTTTTTTTTGTGAACGAAAAAAGTGACGACGTTCCTTTTATATAGCTGCAACTTGTTACCCTTCCAATCATTGTAACTGTAAATGTGACAGGATTACTTTTACCCGCGACTAACACTAACAGTTACTTTTTAGCAGTGACGTATCTCTGACTGCGTTAACAGCAGCTTAACCGGCGAAAACAACCATTACCACGTGTGCTCTAAAAGCGTAGGCCGGCACAATAACCCCCTTAAAACACGCGAACATGGACCTGTTCTGATAGGACCGCAAGCAAGGAAATCTCCAAGGCGGCATCATCTTCGATGTGGCATGCGTGTACGCGTGAAACACTGGCGGACCTTTACCCAAGCCTCGAGACCTCGTCCCCTTCCTGCTTCCTCGCTCCTAGAGTATAAACCAGGGGAACGTGTGAGCCAGAAAAGAAACTGCTGCCACGTGTATCAGAGCGCTGGTGGACGCGCACTTGAGATGCTTGAAAAAGTGCCAATCGAACGCCCCTGATTCACCCCACGGTTTTACTCCGTGAGGAAATCGCATCTCGCCTCCAGGCTTCCCCAGAGAAAGAGCGCAAGAGAGAGTGGCAGCATAGAAAACCATAGCCTCCTATACACCTTTCCAAGAAACACTCGACCCAAGGGGCAACAAACCGTTTTCGAGTTCAGTCACTGGGTTTGAGGCTAGACTCTTACCGGCGTCCCTGCTAACCCTAACCGAGTGGACTGTGATTTCGACAGGCGCAGCTCTGCGTAGGCACAGTTTCAAACACTGCTGGCGGCGAAATTGTCGTATTTTCTCGCTATATTTTGTGTTTCATGGCGTATGCATCTTTCCGAGGACATTGAGGAAACGTTCTACCAGATTAAAAAAAAAAACAATTAAATTTTTGTTTTGTTGGGTACGCGCGAGACAGAACGAATGCGACTGGAATGTTAGTTGCCGTGTTTTTTTTGTAATGATGACTTTTGACCTCACCGCCCGATTAGCCGCGTGTCAAACGACAAAGCGCTTAGCTGTCCAAAATAATTCACAACAGAAGGTAGCCGAAAGGCATGCATATTTCACACTCACAAATAACGTGTTTACCGATGGACAGGACACGAACATACAGTTTAGCGAGTGTTAGCATTCGAACAATATAGTGTACGTGCCACACGATGCAGCGTTATCTGAAAATAATTTATTTGAGAAAGATCTCATATAACACAGTCACAGTTGACGACAGTCACAGCTTGACGATCAGACGGAATCCAAGCTGACGTTTTGGGGAGAGCTTCCTTTTTCACACCAGCATCAAGGCAAATGAACGAGCGCGACTGACCCGTTTCCCACCCTAACCCGAACAACTATTTTTGGAGATGACTGAGAAGGACTCTACGCGGATTATCTCTGGGAGGGCGTAGTACAGCTGTCATTGTTCGCAAAATCGCGTCGAGGCCTTTCGACGTCTTTCCCCTCCTTCGTTTCCCGTGAATGTCATGCAGAAAGGCTTGAATGGCAGGCACTTACCAGCCCTATTTTTCACAGTGGAAGATAACACAAACAGGGTACGCTGCATGCACCAGAAACGTAGAATGCAAAACCGCAAAATATAGGTAGAGAATCGCGCTGAGCGAGTTTTCACAGTCCAAGAGAGTGGCAGAAAATATCTAGCTGATAGAGGGCGCGAGAGTCGCAGTAGCCGCATCAGCATCAGCAACATGGCGGCGGCCTAGGAGCGTTTTTTTCAAAATGGTGTACTGACAAAGCCTGGCAGATCGCCACGAGAAGCGGCCGCCGAAATGAAAAAGGTGGAGCGGCAGACAATGGACGAGAGAAGAGCCACGTGACTTGCGGCCCGCTGCGGCGAGACGCCGAAACACACTTCTCCAGAGCAAACAAGTGTGTTTCGGGTCCTTGCCGCTGCAAAGGCTGTGCGCTGACGTCCATGTTCACCGAGAAATAGCTCTTTGATGCTCTGTGCTGCCAGATCCTCGCGCTCTAAATCTCCGACCGGGCGCTCTCTGGCTCTGTCGTCAAACTGCCAGGCTTTGTGAGTATAGAGGAGGCTATGAGAAAACACACGGCACACCAAGGGCACACCAGGCAGACGCTCGGCGATGGGGACGGCGATGCTACTTGTCGAGTGCACTAACACAACATTGCTGGCGAAGTGCCGATTCAAAAGCGTGCGCACGCTTATAGTCGACCCAATACATGCCTAGAAACGTTTTCTACACGGAACCTCAGTGATATAGCGATGGTGATTTTCAAAACTGTTTTTATGATGTGATGAGATGTCGCTACCCCGAACAGTTCACAACACAGTGTAAATGTCAGGTTTCTGATCAGACAGAAGAAATGAATTCGAGGGCGCTAGTTATAACAGGTTGTTATTTACAAAGTAAAAAAAAAGGATAATATATGAAAAGTACACACATGTACACACAATGTTGGCGGTAACTCGTTACAGGTAATGGGGCTACCGGTAACACGTTAGTTTTTTTTTCGGTAAAGCGTAAAGTGCTTTTTCCATTTTCAAAACGGTAATGAGTAACATACTTACGTTACTTATTTCAGGTAACGAGAAGCGTATTTACGTTAGTTACATATTCCCATGACTTAAAAAGAATCGCACAAATATTTTTTTGTGTTTAAGGCGCCAAGTTATGTATATTTTTTAATTCTTCTTTGTGTTGTCCTTGTCTTTTTCTCTTGAGTATTTAGATGAAACCGCGACAAAGATAAGGTGATTATGTTCAGTTTCTGCGTCGACCTAAAGTTTCTTGAAATATAAAGCTCACGCATACAGGTAACGTCAGAACAGTAAAACGTGTTAATTATTTAATTCATTTATTTATTTATTCATACTGCAATCCCTTGCTGGGAGTTTAGCAGGTACGTATATTGCTTTAAGTAGAAGATCCTGCAAAACACAAAGCAAACAAGCAAGCAAAAATACATTGTGATAGAACTAATTTCAATGGGAGCCGAATAATGACAATGATGGCTGCGTGACTGTATTGTTAGTAATGTTATTATAGTCGTTTAGTGCTGCCCGCGGAGTCGTGGACTTCACGCATTGTTGTTGTGACACCACCGTACCTGTCAAAGCTACTTCACCGACCTAAATCAAGAACTCAGCGACGGCCGCATTTCCAGCTTGTCCAGCCCCGACTTTGCCTCAAGAATATGGCGAAGCGCCTCAAGGTAAGACAATCGCTCTCCTCAAACCCAGCGTGCGGAGGCAAACTACCCAGGTAGCACGCCAGAGGAATGCCCAACTTGGGCAAAGGTCTGGCAAACATAAGGGCCCAACTTTGGCGCAGTTAGGTTTTGCACCATGGCAATCATCAGTGCCAAAGTACGGTGCCTAACTATAGCCTTATTTGGGCGATCCTAGGGCATGCCAAAGTTTGGCTCTTCTCTGGTATGCCAGAGGAGCGCCAAAGTTGGTGCCATACTTGTGCCATAAGTGCCAAAGCAACGCCGAATTTGGGTATTTCGGACATGCCAAGTTTGGCCTTTCTCTGGTGCGCCACAGTTCTGCCAAAGTAAGTGCCAGACTTGAACCATAACCGCCAGAGCAAAGCCTAATTTGGGTATTTCCGACATGCCAAGTTTGGCTTTTCTCTGGTGCGCCACAGTTCTGCCAAAGTAAGTGCCAGACTTGTAGCCATAACTGCCGCAGTAAATCTTAATTTGGTGATTCGGGGCATGCCGAAGTTTGGCTCTTCTCTGGCGACCCACTAAAGTGCCAAATAAGTGCCAAAAGTTGCAAAGAAAGCCGAGAGGCCTGCCCAAGTTTGAATGTCGCTGGTGTGTCACAGAAGTCTCTTTCACACGCCCCAGAAGATAATTAAATTAAATAAGCGTTGGAAACACGATGGTCAGATGTCATCACCTCCGTTCCCAAGCAGCAAGGCAATACTTTGCAGTATCGTGCCAGTACCGTCCGAAAGTCGGTTCCAATATCGCTGAAATGATCCAGTTTTGCACCACCGTTCGATATCCGGCAGGTATTGCCGTACAGCCGTTTTGCCCCGGCCTAGCGTTCGCGAAATATTGTGCGAATACTCTACGATGCGTCTGCTCCGTACTGGCCGAACGTCGTGCAAGTATGTGTACGGTGCATATCATTTTGGTGCATATCCAATCACATATACGGACAAACAAAATTTTTTCGATTGCTCCCAGAAGTTTATTAAACCACTATCATTACACACAGTGTATTCTCGACATATTTACAAAGGTCACACTTCTCTGTAAAACGAAACGCAAATTATAAAATAGAGTTAACACTGTCCTCATGCCAAGCAAAAACTCATCACAAAAAACCGCGGAGATTGAGAGGAAAGCAGGACTACTATCTGAAGCATGCTTCCAGTGTACTTACTAATAAAAGAGCGATATCATGTAATCCTTGACAGATTCATAATCCCACTCAGGCACCCCTACAAACACACTCGAGAAAGAAGGTTGCGCACATTCAACTGACGTCCTCGTCATCGGCGAAGAGCAGTTTTTGTTGAACCGTGTCCAACAAACACATCACAAGAATTCCACGAACTCCGGTGAAAAAAATGTCTGTCACCAAAAAATTGGCATGGACGCATTCCGGCCGTTTACGACGAAAAAACACGGACACACCTGCAACGCACGAAAGCAGCAGAACACTGAAGCACGCATTTCGAAAACCGGACCTACGTGGCCTTACCATTTCCTATACAGGAACTGCATCTCTGTGACGTCAACGGCGCGGTTGTGGCGCGTCGGTCGCACCTTCCGGTCTGGGGCTGTTGGCCGAAGTCCCCATGCCAGACGTGTGTTCCTGCGTTGTTTTGAAAGCGAACCAGACAAAAACTCCGCCTTCTCCGTCAAAATGCCGCGACTGGGGCCGTACCCAAAAGTGTACGAGTAGAAGGTTTGAAGTTCAGTTTTCACGTGCTCGGTTCGTCCGAGAACCGTGGATATATGCCGTGAAAAGGGAAAAGCCAAGCACGCCGTCGGACAACGATTGCTTGCGTGGGAAGACACTTTGGGTTGAATTCACGGATACTTGTGGTCATCACATTTCTTTCTTTTGTTCCAACATGAACGCCAGAAACACCGTCAAGTTGTGCGGACCACCTGCGGACTACGTTCCAGTGCGTCTTCAAGTTCAAACGGCCGCCTGATTGTTCGAACTGTTCGTCTGCTCTTTCGAACGTTTCTGCTTGTCGTCTGCTCTCTTAGACGACGCCGGTCCGTAGACCAAGTGTTGGCCCGGTACTTGCGATAAGAAGTAAGTGCAGGCCTCCAAAAGACTTAAGTTTGAAGGTTGGTAAGCAGGCTCGATGTAAACAGTAGATACAAGAGAGATGTTTATCATTGTTACCAGTGTGCCATCACCGACTTGTTATGCCTGATTCAGTTGGTCCGATTCTGCTTGCGATGTTCAGTATCGACGTCGACCATCTCAGCTACGGTTCTGCGCTTTTGCGTAGCCCGAGCGACGTCGCGACTGAAAATAGCGACGAAATCGCATCATGCTGAATTCAGGCTTTAGCGTACATTCTGCGGCGTCCACGCGGAATGAATCGCCGCTGTCACATTATTCACGCAGAGGTTTTGCGGTGTAACGAGCCTTCGGTAATTTCGCTGAGGCCGCTCAAGATAGTCGGACATCGCCAGGAAGACGTAGAATCAACAATTTGAACGCGAAAAAGGGCAGGGGACTCACACTGACGCCGACAACATCGCCTTCCAATGGTTTGTTTATGGGCGACGGCGAGGCTGTCTTGCCCACTACATCGATACGCATGTGGGCGATTCGCCGGTTGCGACCGCTAGGGCGCTCCGGTTTGTTTGATAAACATGAGTTGGGTGCGGTTTATGGATATACATTTTGGCGAGAACTGATTTTCTCTTAAGATGCCCGTTGACATTTATTTTTCCGAAAGCTTGTGAGGCCCATTCCAAGATGGTAATTTTTTTGTGTGGAAACCATTTTTCACAAATCGCATCAAGCAACATTGGCGGTCGCCATTTTTTTGGCGGACCGAAGCGTGTGATTGGGTCCGAGTACTTACCGAACGCTGACGCTGTACTCTTATTGGATACGAGCTGAGCCGAATTTACGCCGAGCGCTGGTCAAGTCCACGTGTCAGTTTGATGCTTAGAGTGCGTGCCACAACAATGGAACAATTGAATAATTTTCGCTGCAGCTACTAGGATGGCGCCTACTTTTGAGAAAGGCTTATTACGATGTTAAAAATGTTCTCAATAGTGACTCTAGAATTGTGGTTGTAAATGAAACCTTTGCTTTTCAGATATTTGTTTTATTCAATCGTGAGTGTTAAGTTACATTCAGAAAGTAACGTGCGTCAAAACCTGACTCAGACAGGCACCTTACGCAAAGCGATTTTTCGACGAAGGAATTTCCTCCTAGCTACGTTGGCAGTAACTCACACTGGCGTAATGTTAACTGCAAGGATGGACTACCAAGCAATAACATATCGATGTACAGTCGGCCCGTAAAAAAAGATTGACGCAAGTGATTCGTGGCCGCGCGGTGGAACCTGCACACGCGGCGCTATATTTCACTAACCCGAACGGCAGAGTGGTCGGAACGTCCCACTCTTAGAATCGCAGGGGTAGCTCGAGAGAGATAGAGCTGTCGTTTGTAACAATTTCTTTTTTTTTTTTTTACGTGCGGCCTGTTTGGCCCAGCGTCGTTTATGACGGTAGGCACTGACAAAAAAGGATAGCGCTGTTTTCTCCCAGCTGAGCAAAAACAGAACACATGTGCGCAGTCAGGCTGTGTTGTTTCGGAAAGTGCGCTTTGGGAACGGCTTCGGTGTGTCCCCGTGCATCCAAGATGGACGAATGCGGCAATCGCGACCCCAACCTGCTTACGCTATCCAAGCGCCCCGTGTCGCCTTATCGCCGCCAGCGTCATCGCCCTTGCGAATATGTAAATTATAAGAATGTGATTTTATTATCCAGTATTTTTATTAATATTCGTAAATTTTCTTGGGTCTCAAACGCATCGGCGAAAGCACTGAAATGATAATTTAAACTGAACAATAAAAATCACCTAAAGTTTTTTCCTGAGAAGAGTTTAGATGACAGTAATAAAATATTATTAAACAGTGGTTATAAGCTTTTAGAGTAGTAGAAATTTTATTTCACGAATCTAACCTTTCCTTCTTTGTTTTCCGCATCGCATACTCTGTTTCGCCTTAGGTTGTACCTCAGCGAAGGCTAGAAGCGCGAGCTCATAGCGTTGGCAGCTGGTCCCTAATGCACGAGAGCTTGTGCCGCCGAGATGTGTCCCAGAGCAAAAGCTCGCGCTTGTAGCCTTAGCTGCGGTACAACATCAGGTGAAACAGAGTATAGGCGTATGTTGAAACTTATTATATAGAAGCGGGCATCCCGACAAGGAGGAAGTAGAAGCAAAATCTCGAGAAAAGGAATGCATGAAATGGGCGATCGAGGCCTAGCCATGAGTGGACAATGCCAAACATTATGATGTAAATGTTTGTATATAAACGCTGTTGTTGACCTCATCATAGTAACGACCAGTCAGCCGTTCTTACATCATGGTGCCGAAACCCAGGAGAAGCTATAACGAAACGGTGAGAACCTGATTGAAATCAACGATAGGTCACAACAGCCAACGTACCAACGATCAACCGCACTCTAAAAAAAGGGGTGTAGTTACTTACTCCCAGGGGGGTGTATGTGACTTGTCCCATATACGACACCCCCATGGGTATATATGCGACACCCCAAAAAGGGGTGCACACATGCACCTCATTTTGAGGTGCACATGTGCACCTCAGCGGGTGCATATGACACACCCCACCCCGGGGTGTACATATATTCCGTTTCTCACTTACTGGGAATACTGATACACCCCATTCTTAGGTGTAAATGTATTCCGTTTCTCACTTACTGGGAATACTGATACACCCCATTCTTAGGTGTACATATATTCCGTTTCTCACTCACTGGGAATACTGATACACCCCATTCTTAGGTGTACATATATTCCGTTTCCCCCTACTGGGAATACTGATACACCCCATTCTTAGGTGTACATATATTCCGTTTCTCACTTACTGGGAATACTGATACACCCCATTCTTAGGTGTACATATATTCCGTTTCTCACTTACTGGGAATACTGATACACCCCATTCTTAGGTGTACATATATTCCGTTTCTCACTTACTGGGAATACTGATACACCCCATTCTTAGGTGTACATATATTCCGTTTCTCACTTACTGGGAATACTGATACACCCCATTCTTAGGTGTACATATATCCTTTTTTCCACACCCCCTTCACTTATTGGGAATGCAGTTACACCCCATTCTTAGGTGTACTTATATACCGTTTTCCACACCCTTCTCACTTACTGGGAACACCGATAAACCCTATTCTTAGGTGTACATGTGCGAAGTCGAAAAACTAACACTAGAACATTTTCCATCAAAATTACAGGAAATGTATTTGCAGCTCTATTTCCAAGCTTTTAACCGTCAAATGACGGTGTTTTGTGCCATTTTGATGTCCCATTTGTCCACCGGAAATACAATTAAGCCGCCAATCACACATTTTATCGTCATTTCATTATACAGTTTGTCATCATTTTGACGTCCTAACTGTCAACCTGAAATACAATTGAGAGCTTTTTTGTGTCATTCCTGCGAATATAACATTGTCAGGATCATGCAATACTTGATAAAATAAGCTACAAAAATTGGCATCTGTTCTTACATATTTATTGCTCGTAAACACTGGGTGAAACATATACTACAAAAATACACATTAAACTTGCAGCTTGCTGTGTGGTCTGACGAAAGGCATGCGCCAGAAACGTCGCTTGTTTCCTTTCTTCTTTTTGCACGTCTTATCTCTCACACTTAGTTTTGTGCCTTGGGTGATGAACACCAAGAAGAGCCATGGAGCATTCCTGAAAAGCAAAACGTAATTGTATACCATGATTAGATACATATAGGACACTGTCAAGGCCCCACACCTTACTTAATAAGCATTATCAAAAACCAATAAATCAGCCAACTTCATAAATATCTTGCACACCATTGAAGAATAGTGGGGTGGAAAGTTTACCACTTTAGATACAGGTGCAAGGCTGTCAAACCGAAAACTAATAAAAAAAGCATGTGTTTCTAATATATTTAAACAACTGATCTTGGCAGTTTTCAACTATGCCAGCCTGTTTCTTATTGCAACTGTGTTTATTTTTACTAATAAAACGCACAATTAGCCGAAAAATGCCACAAGCAACCTTGTTCTCAGTAGCCGCCAAACCAGATAAACGAATGCCAACATTAGTAGTGTCCTAATGCAAGCTTCCTTTAACAAAATTTCGGACCATCTAAAACAGTGTTCTCAAACTCATTTGAGTGTAGAGGCCAGATAGCCCACCCCCAAAAGGTCAAGGGCTTATGTAAGGCACGGGGGAGGGGAGGCTGGGGGGTCAAGAAATTTGTTAAAGGGACCTTGCGCTCTACTGCCGCCAACATACTGGCATTTTGTAAGAGGACAAGAGAACAAGTACACTGTTGTTGTCGTTGCTTACTTCACTCAGGATATATTCAAGCTCAACATGTCTCGAAAGAATGTCTTTAGTCGACAGTTCTTGCTTTTCTGAGAATTCTTGATAGCACCAGTCTGAAAGAATACTTTTACTTTAATGGTGATATTTTCTGCGGGCGAGAATCCAGAGTTCATAAATTTATCTTTGGTGGTTGCTTCTGACAAGCGAGAGCTCATGCAGTTGAGGTGCATCCTTGAGCAAAGAGCTCGTGGTTGCAGCCTACCAGCGGAATTGTCGTGCAGGTGCTAAATACTAAAAAAGACAGGAAGGAAAAATAGAAACTAAACAACTGACATATAAAAACGGAACAATATTAACTATGTGATTATGTTATAAGAGCAAAGCTACGTTTCGAGCGTAAATGAATTAGCGACATGATATCATTAAAATGCATGCCATTTGTAAGGCTCGTTATGAAAACGGGGGCTTGCAGCTGGTTTCCTGTGGGCCGTGTTCAAGCAAGTCGCGAGCTGCGTGTCCAAGCACTGAGCAGATTAATTTTACCCACAGTTATCTATTATCTGCCAGAGCATCATAATTTGCACAATGGTGACTATATTCCGGGTCACTACTTGCGTGCAGTACAGGCTAAGGCAATGTTCAAACGTGAAAACAGTGCAAACATTTGACAAAGGACGAGTAAAAGAAGTGCACGAACAAAGCGCTAAGGCAATGTCCGACGAGGGGAAAGGGCAAGCACTAGAAAGGCGGGTGAGGAGAGTAACCTCCTCCTATCTAACATTCCTAGTGCTTTCCCCTCTCCCCTAGCCCTCCCCTCCCATATGCCTTCCTAGTGCTCGCCTTTTCTCTCTCCGCATGGCGTTGCATTCACCTGCACTACACACAACTAGTGACACATAGTATAATTGAAGGATGGCACACTCACAGATGTCAAAGCACTTGAAGAGTTAGCAACTTCGGTGCAATGCCGCTGGTTGCTCCTTTGTATCGCCCTTCAGATGGGTTGATTTGCCCGAAGTACCTGGAAAATAATAAGAACGATAGAATAAATCAACGTGCTATAAACCAGGGGTGGGCAGAGACACTCCAAAAAGTATTCGGGAATACAAATACTGAGACAGATAGTCCTTTAGGCAATGGTGCATCCCCGAGACACTTCTGTGAAATTGGCGAAAAAGTATTCAGGAATACAGATACTTATAGAAATCCACTTGTTCCCAAACGGTGGTAGGTGGGGAGGGCATAGATTGTGGGGAATATGTATGGTCAGTGGCGTACCAACTTGTTTTTTGTGAGTGTGTGTGTGTGGGGGGGGGGGGGCAAACCAGCCCCCCCCCCCAGGGTTTCGGCCAGTTTTTGCCCTGCCCAGTGGCGGCTCTTTCTACATTATTTGTGTGCTAAACTGTAGTCATATCATCCATGTGCTGCTGCATATGGTTCAATGGCAACTGTGACTACATCGCTTTTCCAGTAGCAGGTACAATTAGGAAAAAAAACATTAAACAGAGTTCAAGGTGATATATCAGTAAAAAAAGAGCCCAAGAAATTACTTGATGATAAATCAGTCAAGAACATCCCCTACATGTATTGAAGAGTAATGATAATGAAACACATGAGCTTCTCACATTAGTAGAGAACAAATTTTAAATTGCGACCTGTAGCACAAGACACCAATCTTCGTCCTGTCTTGTGCTGTTCTCATCATGTATAACGTTTACCGACTCGCCCAAATAGCTACCTTAGTACATCAAGCTGCATTAACAGAGCTACCAATGGGTATGTGCACTTGTGAATGATGCAACAAATAAAATACAGACACTGTAATTAGGCATGTTTTTACCAATGAACTACTTGTGTAAATATTGAGTAGCGTTCTCCCCTTTGCAAGAATAGGAAAAACCTTTCTACGTATTTCTTTAGCACAATATTGGCAATAAAGAGAAAGCTTAAAAGCAACAGAATATAGCAACACCAGGAAAAATCTGTTGCTTCACATGGGTGACCACACCTTTTCTCAGGAGGAACCGAGCTTTACAGGATGTGTGAGCACAGGTAAATTTACTCCAGATGAAGTTGAAGAATCTACATCATCCCGAGTTGAAGCAACAATATCCTGAACATGACTATGAGAAACGTGCACCCATGAACCATTAAATGTTGTGGGATGTCCACATTGGATGAACCCACATAGGATGTTCACATTGTGAATATATGATGTAATTTTGTAGTGTTTCTTATATATGTACAAGTTATGTAAAGGGGTCTGGCAAGCATGACAAAAAGATATGACAATACAGCAGCGTCCACAGGAACACCAAGTGCAGAAGGGTGTACCGGGGCCGACGGTGTGCTAACGTGTGTGTCACGTGCGGAGCGATTCGCGTCTGTGCGATAAAAATTAAGACATGACCTGACAAGTAAAAAAGAAAAAGGAATCAGTGTCCGCAGGAAAGTTGATTACATACTTTGCCAGACGGTGCATCAGGGTTGTGACGACCCGGGCAATGTGCAGATCTTCTAGCCTGTGCATCAGAGATTTGAGTCATTAGTGCATGTGATCTAACCAAGTATCAAGCCTATTAACACAATATAAAATTAGCAGTCTGACAAGTAAAGAAAAGAAAACTAGGTCCACCAAATAGTCAATTGCTCACCTTGCCAAATGGTGCCTCAGGACTATGGCGGCATCTCCTAGGTACAGAGCTTCTGGCCTGTGCATCAGAGAATAGTCATAAGCAAACGTGATCTATCCAAGCACCAAGCCTAGTTTCACAAGATACGCTTAACAACTTGAGAAAAAAAAAACAGTCTGGAGCATAGTTGATTGCTTACCTTGCCAGACAGAGCCTCAGGACTATGGTAGCACCTGTGCTGCAGAGCCTCTCTGCCTGTGCATTAGAGATTAGAGTCATTAGTACACGTGATCTAAGCAAGCACCTAGCCTAGTCACAGAATTTTACTTGGCAGTCTGACAAGAAGAAAAAAAGGAAAACAGTGTCCACAGGATAGTCGATTGCTTACCTTGCCAGAAAGTGCATCGGGACATTGACGGCATCAGTGCTAGGTGCAGAGCTTCTGGCCTGTGCATCAGATTAATCATTAGTAAACGTGATCTAGCTAAGCACCAAGTCTAATTTCACAATATATGCATTACATCCTAAAAAAAAAAAAACAGTCTGCAGGATAGTTGGTTGCTTACCTACCCAGACAGTGCATCGGGACTATGGTAGCGTCTGTGATACAAGCAGAGCCTCTCGCCTGTGCAATAGAGATTAGAGTCATTAGTACACGTGATCTAATCAAGCACCTAACCTAGTTTCACAATATATGCTTAACAATCTCAAAAGAAAAAAAAAGATCAACAGAATAGTTGATTGCTTACCTTGCTAGACGGTGCCTCGGGACTATGGCGGCATCTGTGCTACAAGCACAGCTTCCCTCCTGTTTTAGAGATTCAAGTCATTAGTACATGTGATCTAACCAAGCATCTCATGTTGTCTCACACACTTCACAGGTGCGTGAGATGACTTGCATAATACAAGCACAAGGAGACACTCGCGTTTTTGAACCATTAACACTTGAACACCGAACTGTTGCTGTAGTGCAGGGGTGGCCAAGCTGCTGCTCGCGAGCCGCTTGCGGCTCTTTGCGCGTTAAACTGCGGTACGAGGCTCCCTTCCCTCCCCTACCCCCCCCCCCTCCCTCCCGGTCACACGAGTACTTCCCCAAGAAGAGAAATGGAATGCATGTTAAATCAAAAGACTGGTCGCGGTTTGGTAGTCTTGCGCCATACAGCTGCCTTACACAGAGTTGGAGTACTTTTGACTCGGGTATATTGAAAGTAGTTAGAGTTCGGCGATTAGCGGCGCGGCGGCACGTGGAAACCAGACGCGCAACTCTGGCTCCCGTAGGGAGCCTATACAGGAACTCTATGCTGCCCTAGAGTTCCTGTATAGGCTCCCTACGGGAGCCAGAGTTGCGCGTCTGTTGTCGACGCGCCGCCGTGCCGCTAATCGCCGAGATCCGATCACGTGAGGAGCAGACCTCAAATGCCGTGCAGGGAAGTAGACGATGCACGCGCCCTGCCGTACGTACCCCTGCGGTACGTCCCTGCTTGAGTGCGCTGCGCGCCTCGAACGCGCGGCGCCGCTAGTCGCCGAATTCAGTCACGTGAGGAACAGGATCAACATGCTGTGCAGGAAAGACGGCGCTACGGGGATGAACGCGCAACTCTGGCTCCAACTCTACGCTGCCCCGTCCCGGAGCGCAATCCTCGTTCCATCATCCGCATTGAAAATCGCCGTGCATAACCATACGTGCGAGCGAAGCCGGTAACAAGCGCGAGCATGTCACTCAAGAACGTCTCGAAGCTGCGATCTCGTGCCCGTTTGCACTCTCAGAGAACCGGGCACCGCCACCGCGCACACATGTCACAAATACAAAAGCAAGGAAACTTTGACATAAACAGGAGAAAAAGGAATGGACGTCCTCAACAAGCAGGCTGATGCCTCGCAAAACGCAGCATCGAACGAATGCATGTAAATGGTAGACTTACCGTTATCGGGCGGGTGCACTTGGTTTGTGACTGCAGCTACGTACACCAAGCATCGCTTCGTTAACCCGAACTGCCCGAACCGGCTACCAACCACGCAAATAGAAATGGCGCGAATGAACAAAGACGTCGTCACCCGCCAGCGTGTCCAAGCACGCCAAGATGGACTGCAGGAGGGGCAGGAGGTGAGGAGGTCGTCTCCTAGCAACACGAAGGCCAGATAACGCGCGAAAGGCGATCGCTATCGCGATAGGTTGTCAGTCGGATGACGTTTTACAAAAAACCGTGGTCGCTTTCCCCTCTCCCCTGGTTGAAAGGGTGTGGGTGGGGGGGGGGGTGCAAGTGCAGGCAGGGCAACGTCTTTTCTGTTGACGTAGAGGAGCCTCGTCAAAATTGACAAGTGATAAGAAAATCGCTGTTGGAATAGGATACGGCCCGCAGCTCGCTGGCAAGGCGCAAATAATGGGAATAAACTTTCCGCGCCGTTGTTCGTGCTCTCGAGAATCTGGCACGAAGCTGCCGATCTCCGAAAACGAACCTTTGGTGCCAGCAAGAAACACGGTAAATTCCGCAGTTTCCAGAGCGCTTACGCCTTCTCGACCGCTTAACTGGATATGCGCGATTGGATCCCGTCTGTAGCCAATTTTGTCAACCACGAGAAGACTAGACATTTGCAACTCTACGTTGACGTGACATTCGGCCGAGGCGTTGACCCAGCATTGCTTTAGTCCGTCTGTTCTCACTGGATCCGTGTCGACGGATCCTCCCATCGCCACGTCTAAATATAAAAGACGCGCTCATTCAAGAAATAAAATGTTACGTACCACGTGTCGCGAGGGTAATCCATACGGCATTTATTTGAGTTCTACGTCAAAAAAAAAATAAATATATTGAATTGATGAGAACGTCGGTTACCGAGAACGGTGGTCACCACAGCCCATCGTCCCGAGATAGACGAGGGACAAAATTAGACTACTAACCATACATTCGAGGTCATTGTTCAGGCTATTCACACAAAAAAGGTCCTTAGAAAAGAAAATAAGATCGTGTGGGCGTCCCCTTCCGCCCTTCCATTCAGCAGGGCTGCAGGCATGGAGCGCCTAGGCCTTTCCCGTAAACGAGCTCGGCTCCTTACGTCGGGTCCATATCACATGAGCGAATGACGTTTTAGCAAACAGCGACATCTGAGCGAATCGACGTTTTAGCGAATAACGTGGGCGCGGTCGTAGTGGCTCCTGCGACTGCTTCCGGGAATCATCGGCGTGTAGTTGAAGTTCTTTCTTTCCGTTCACTACTTCAAGTCGGAACGCGCCCGAAGTCGAAGACTATTTAGAAAATTTCCGTCGCTTGTCGCGGCAAGATGCGAGCGACCAGGACATGTCGACTGCAAAAAAGTGCGGAAGATAGCTCGGGAGCTGTTTTGGAATACCTTCGTAAGTTACGTAAAACTCGCGATCATTTCGCTTCGTGAATACGGATTTCTTACTTTTTTTTTCTTTTTCGTACGAGCGTTTCTCGTCGCAGGAAAGCTTTGCACATCTTGGCCTCTGTTTTGACGGCATAATATTGTGGTGCAATAAATACACAACAAAATATATGTTGGCAACTTTTTCTATTTATATAAGAAGTAAAAGGAGCCTTCAAAAAATCCATCTGGATTCAATCCATACGGCTCCGCCTTGCTAACCGGTTGTTGTGCGTGGTGGTAAAGGAGGTTATAAGTACTAGGAGGGGGCACGTTGCAATATTGGTGAAGCCTAGACATAAAAAGTTTAAACGATATTGTGCCCAACGTGACCGCAGATCTCTCTGGCGATTGGTGCGCGTGACATGTCACGTGCGAGATGGATGGTTGATTGTAGAAGGATTTCTTCGACATCTTGTAAACCCTGAGATGGGGAACGATAAAAAAAACGGACAAACACAACATAATCTCAAACGCAGCTGAATTTTATTGATATGAGCATACCAATAAATAGACTTTCACACAAAAGGAAAAGAGAAAGGGCAAAAAGAACTCAAATGCAAAAACAAGATGGGCAACACGTTCATTCCAGACAGCCTGAGCCACTCCCCGGCTCCAACACTTTCGGAAAGGGATCCGACCACCCGAACAACAACAACCCCAAGGTCAACACACATGGCGACCTCCAAACCGCTAAAGCCTAATCCCCATTTCCTACTGCAAGCAAACGCTTCCCGGTCCCCCCCCCCCTCCCCTTCTCAAAGTTTACAAAACCTACCGGACGGAGCGCGCGCAAGCGCGCTCCGTCCGGTAGGTTTTATTAGATCGAAGGCTGGACGAAGGCTGGCTACGGTCACGTGATGTGGTCATGATGGGCTGATAAGTGAGGAGAGTAAGGAGGAAAATGGGAAAGAGGTGAGGCGTCAAGGGAGCATGGCTTGTAGAGGCTACGCGGCTGACGTCATGCCCCCTCCTACCCTTATATCCGGCTTGGTGGTGGTGTAATGGTGCACCTGGCAACACCCTTACCTCGCCCGCCGATTCCTTTGGGAGAGGAGGATTCGCGTGATGGGTGTGCGAGTACGCTCGCCGGGTGTCTCCGGTCGAAGGGGGTGTAAGGGTGCGCGATACACCCACATACACCCTTTT
>JAZHYW010012112.1:0-56026 GCA_037355805.1 Ixodes ricinus
TCGTCTCGGCGGGTTGAATTCAGACGAGGAAAGAGTCATATGAGGCCGTTTGAAAGCGACTTCAGAGTTCAGCGTGGTGTCTCACGTAGGTATAACGTGAAAATACGGAGGAACGGTGTGCACGTTTCGCTGGTGACCGACGGGGATATTGCCACGAAAAAAACATTCGCCCCTATGTTGCCCGTATTTAGTATATGATTCGGATATCGGAAGGATAAGTTTTACGGTGACGTTTCTGTGCTCTTGTTGACCATCGGAATCTTTCAGGTCTGCGGTGAAGCGTTCGCGACATATTTGGATGGACAGTTTAGAGACGGAAATTGTTTGAGTCGTGCAATCAGTCTGCTATCGTAGTGCCGCTTCGTTCAAATGACGGAAGGCTCACTTTGCTTGTGCGGCGTCCCTGAGTGCTGCCGTGAAGCTGGTAGTTGCCGTGCCGTGCTAAATGATGCTGTGCTGCTTTCCAAATTGTCCGGGCATAGACGCTGCACTTCCACGGAGCACAGGTGTGCGGCGCACCAAAAAGCTGCCTTCAAGCTGGTAGTTCCTGTGCCGTGCTTTAGCTGATGCTGTGCTGCTTCCTAACTTCTGGCGTAAACGTGCACTCTCACGGAGCACAGGTGTTGCAGTTGGTATGATTCCGCCGGTCTGTCGCACGTTTCGTCGACACAAAGGTTTCATCAACACTCGATACTCGAATTGCAAGCTGTATGGATATTTGATTGCGCGTATTACCTACCCAGCCGAGCCGTTCACGCCGCTTTGCGACGCCAGTCTGCAGTGGCTAATTACCAGAAAACGTGGTCCCACATACATTTCAATTCAGTTCGTCCACAGCAGTCGCCAAACCCTGAAGGAGAAGACTTATTCTGACAGAATGCCACTAAAGCAATGCAGCTTCTTTAGTGGTCAGGATAGACTCTCTTCTGTCAGTTTTGTTATATTGTCATAGATGCTTGCTCCAGTCCTATCTGTTTATCAATATTTACTATTCTGGAAATTTCCAGGCCCTGCGCTAGCTGTCATCGTGTGTTCTGGTGGAGTTGCTGGGTTCTTTACCCACTGTCCCTTACTCTGTGTGCTCCCTGGCGGCTCCTCAGCCACGTTGCCCAATAACGGGACACGGGTGGCGGACTATCCGCATCCCGTTATCATCCTCTTGCGGTTATCCTACAAGACGAGCGATAACAGGACTATCCCGTTTCCGTTATTGCTCGTCTTCCAGCTGGCGTCCCATTAAACCGCAAGACGAGCGAGTACCACCCGGACGAACCTGGGAAATACATCACAAAGAACATGAAATCCGAGTCAGTCACTGCTACTAGCAAAGAACCACCGGAATTCAGTCTTTTGCCAAAAAAACCGAAGCTGACAAAGCCAACAATGACAAACCTATAGCAGCAAACCGCGTTCTCTCCCTCCATTGTTTGCATGATCAAAGCGCCTTCCACTCCGACGCCCTTTCACGCAAGATGTATGAAGACGTCGAGGGCTGGATTGAACAATATGACCGTGTCGCCCGCCACAGAGGGTTGACAGACAACCAGCTCCTGCAGAACTCATACTTCTCGCGGAAGAAACTGCCAGGCACTGGTTTAAGAACCATGAATCCCCCTTAACATCGTGGGAAATTTGAATGATCTAGCTAAAGTGCACGTACCATCAGGCAACATTGACGAGAGGGAGCCGAATTCTTGATTCTGTCCAAGACACCGCCTCAACGAGAGGTGAGGTGAAATAGACTTTATTGGGTCCAAAACTGTTAGATCCCCTGCGTCAAGCGGTCTCCCCAGAGAGAGACCGCCGACGAAGCGATCCCCGGGTCGACAGACGAGACGCGATGTTCCCGGCGGCGTCTGGAGGCCAGCTGGATTAGAATTTTCTGAGTCTTGGGGTCAGGATCCCGCAGGAAGGATTCCCAGGCGCCTCGTTGCCCGGCTTGCTTGGTGATGAACTCCTTATTCTTCGAATGAAGAAGCAGCTCCGGGCAGCCCCAGAGTATATGAGGGAGTGTGGCGATCTCGCCACAGTTCCTGCAAGACGGGTCGTAGGTATCTGGGTACCACAAGTGCAACTGCGCCGGGTTGAGGAAGGTCTCCGTCTGACTTGACGGAGGATGGTGGATTCTGCCTTGCTGAGAGTGCTGTGAGCCTCTGGGTAGGCTCGGACGTTCTACTCGGTAGTGCGCCGTCACTACACTTAACAGATAAAGAGTTTTTCTTTTTGAGCCAACACCCAGATAGACGGTATTAATAGTCAATGTTTGTTTCAATAAACCTTCAGTTCTGAGTGCGCTTAGTCTCTTTCCCCTTTTTCGTCCTTGTTTATTCGGCGATTTCCATTCAGTGATGTACCAACTAGCCCATTTATCTATTTTGAGTATAAAGCAAGGCATTATTGAGTATGTGCGATTGGCATCATGAAGCCAGAGAAAATCCTTTATGACGACCCAATAAAGTAGTGACAATTGCTTTAAAGATTTTATACCATCCACCAGTTTGCATTTACGCTATTACATTATGAACATTCATACAGATTTTGTTTTGGGGGGTAGGGGGGGGGCTGCCCATTACAAAATGATGTATGAGGGAACGAGGGGAGAAGAGGCTCCAGCAAAAAAAAAAAGATTTCGGGGGGAAGGGGGCGGCCCCATGCCCCCCCCCCCCCAAAAAAAAAAATAGTACTGTAACGAGGCACGTAGCCAGGGGGTGTATCTCGAAAAAGCCTATTCTGATTTGAACCCTTCTCGTTTGAACCCACTCGCAAAACGCCCTTCGCGTTTGAACCTTTCGCGTTTCAACCCTTTTTCATTTGTACCCGTCTCATTTGAACCCATTCTCATTTGAACTCTTCTGGTTTGAACCCATTCCCAAAACGCCCTTCGTGTTTTAACCTTTCGCGTTTCGACCCTTTCTCAATTGACCACCGTATTTCAAACCAGTCGCCTAAGGCTATTTGCGCTTTAACCTTTTCTTATTTATGCCCTTCTCGGTTGAGCCCGCTCTCACTTAATTCTTCATTGTTTAATTAAACTCCGTCTCAAAACACATACGTGGCGTTTCAACCTTTTTAGAGTGCTCTCGGAGTTTCAACCAGTCTTTTTTTTTTGTCTTAATAAATTAATAAAAATAATGGAGATGTTGGCACTGTTACTAACAGTGCCGGTTACTCCATAGCAATTGTTATTTCATAAAAAAATAACCAGATCTAAAACAAAACAAGCACACAAGCAAGCAAAAATCCCGCCAGAGTTGCCATTGTACATATTACTACAATTCTAACATGTTCGTCGATTCATTTTCGTGGACTTCCTCTGCCAGTGTGCACCGATGCGAACACTTAATGTCATGTTCCACACCAAGGCTAACTGGCGATCGCTTACCGCCCGCACCGGCAGCATCACAAAGCAGCAGCCGCGGCGTGTCTCGCGCCCTACTGTGCACCTCGTCGCTCACAAAGCGCGCGCCGCTGCCACTCAAGAGCACCACCAGCAGGAAGCGGCCAACGATCCTGTGCCCACCCCCGCATGAATCATTTTAACCCTTTTGTATAGGACACATTGCATTCGAAATAAGTTCACAGAAACTATGTTATTTCCCATACCGTCACGTTACAAACGATTCGCAAAGCATTATGCCATTCAAATCGTATGGCTAATCGTTAGGCTACTGAACAGCTCTTCACGAGACGCAAGTACAAAACGTTTTTTGCCGCAGAATCAGTCATCGCACTTTAATGCCATCCCATGCTCGGTAAAGCTTTATTGTGGAGCTTTGTTCCCACAAGATGGTAATTGATTAAACTATCTAAGATGACCGCAGCAACAAAGCACGGACCATTCAAAGGCCAGAGAATGCCCTCGCCCTCCTTAGAAAGTCACAAAGGGAGATCCTGCCTATGGCAAACTGGCCTCGGCACTTTTTTTTTTTTTTTTTGAAATGTGCGGGTGCGACGCATGATGCGTGGCTTGAGGGCTTTCCTACAGGCACAGATTTGTTTCTTCATTTCAGTCGTGAATAATCGGATGCAAATTATGCTCATCTGGCATGCCCTGTGAGGATATTGAATTATTTACAACCGGGGTCGGAGTGATCGTAAAGATCTACGATCATTGTATATTTGCCTATGTGTCGTCCGTTATGCCATGGATTGGCATGCGCTCTAGATGTCATTCTCCAAGTAGCATTTCAAGGCGTAATAAATCTTCAGGTGCCTGGACTTCATAATGTCATTGGTTCCTTTATTTCGGTTTCCCGTGAGTGTATGCTGAAATTATTGCTTTTCCCTAGCCTGATCATGGACAAGGTTAAAATGAGAAAAGTAGTTTTGAGAATGGTTGAAATCAGAAAGTATGTTTTTAGTAAGTTTGAAATGAGAAAGTTTAAAATGAGAAGAAAAGTAGTTTTGAGAATGGTCAAAACCAAAAAGTATGTTTTGAGAAAATTTGAAAGGAGAAAGGTTAACATGAGAAAAGTCGTTTTGAGAATGATCAAAACGCAAAAGTTCGTTTTGAGAACGGTTAAAGTGAGAAAGGGAGAAAAGCGAAAGTTGTTTTGCGCAGGGTTGAAATGAGAAGGTGAAAACGAGAAGGTAGAAATGCGAACGGGTTCAAATGAGAACTACCCATGTGCTCTGTAAGTAAAATGCGTTGAGTGCGTAAAGAGCTAATATTTTATCATTGTTTTCACCCGTTCAACCTAAACGTAAGAGAGAAATTAAAAGAAATATTGAGATTTAAAGAAATGATAAAATATAGTCAACTTTCTAATTTCAAGTACGTTTTTTTATTTTGGAAATTTCACTTCTATTCATACTCTTGTCATTTACGTACGCTGTCATGAAACGTTTTATGGATCTAGTTTCCGACGGACAGAAGATCAATGTTAGCTGGAAAACAAAATTACACGGTCGGTATTGATTTCATACGCGAACTACGAATAAAAGGGCCGGAGATATCATAGCCTGGACACGTACAATTGTCCACTGCCTATATTTTCTTGACAAATTGAAAAAGTTACTTTACCTGGAGGTTGTCTGGACGGATCTATATGACTTTATGTAGAATCGTCAGTCAGAATTAGGTGTATAAGTCTGCGTTTTGAGATGACAATCGGCCACATACTGGCGTTATTACTGCAGTTTCCGCTCATCGCTTTGAATATTAATAAAAACACGTGCTTTCAGATTAGTCACTCATAAACCCTACGTAAAACAGCTCAGGAGTGATATTTTAGAAATGATCAGCTCTGCTTAATATATAGCAGCATTGAAATCTTGCAGTTTGCCTTCAAGTAACCTTACGCTCCTTTTCTGTAAAGTGGAGCCGCCAAACAAATATTTCAAATGTAAAAATTAACAGTAGGACGATGCTTTTATTAGCTACGGCACCTCATGAATTACGCTTGCGTTTATTGCAACAAGCATTTGCCACTTGATAGGGCGAAATTTATTCTTTCTAGTACTGATTCTTATTCGGTGACACTCTTTAATAAAATGTTTTCTTGAGTCTTTCTATGCTCAAGGTATTGCATGATTTCGCGTAATCGACGCACTCCTTGTGAATCCTTCTTTCTCAGAAAGCACCAGCCAATCATTGAATTTATATTTTTAAAAAAGTATCGGACAACGAGGCTGACGAAATTATTCTCCAGAAAAATGGGAGCAGTGCAGATAGCATCTTCACATGGGGTCGTTATTTCGGACTTGCATGTTTATGGGCTCAGTCGGGTGAGTTTGGACGATGGGCGGGGCTTGTGAACGGCTAGAAAGAACATGGTATGTTATGCGTCGTAACACAAAATGGCGGAAGGAACCCACCATTTCCCGGTCGCTAGACGCATTCAGTAATGATTGCTGAACTGTCGTCATCTTCAAAAGTCTACCAAAGCCTTTCAGTATAAACGGCTCTGCTTTTGTCACTATAACGATCATTGGCTATCACATGCTCCGCGCGAACGTTGACGCGCATGATTTGTCCATAAGCAGCACGTCGATTGCTCGAGAAAATACACAGTTGAGAATTAAACAGCAATAAGTAGCGATGAACTTTATAGTTGCATTATTAAGTAGACTACGAGAAGCTCCTGACAAACAGAAATTCGCAAAGGTTTCTAATGGCGTAGTATATTTGTTGGATGCACTTGTTTTTCTGAAGCGCACCAGAATGACTGCCTCGGAAAAGTTCTAAACCGCCTCGCACTACTTTCTGATTTCCGCTAATACTGTCGTGAATGAAAAAAACGACGAGGCGGTAAATAGCCGAGAAAAAAAAAATGAACGCTTATTGAGGCGAACTTGCGCTTAAAACAAAATACACGGAATTCGGGAGAAAAGGGAACCGTCTTTTTCTCACCACTAGAATAAACTACATACCTCCAGTCTTTCAATCTCCGCCCCTTCGACCCCCCCCCCCTCAACCCCACACACGCACACATAGATGTGGTGCTGGAGGTTCGAACTAGGTGCCAAACTCTGAACACTTTCCATCATCTCATTCGAAAGCTGAAGCCATTTTCGAAAAATTTCAATGAGAAAATAGAGCCTCGCTCCCGGTAGCGCTCTCCAATCTCCGCCCTTCAACCCCCCCCTCAACCCCACACACGCACACACAGATGTGGTGCTGGAGGTTCGAACTAGGTGCCAAACTCTGAACACTTACCATCATCTCATTCGAAAGCTGAAGCCATTTTCGAAAAATTTCAATGAGAAAATAGAGCTCGCTCCCGGTAGCGCTCTCCAATCTCCGCCCTTCAACCCCCCCTCAACCCCACACACGCACACACAGATGTGGTGCTGGAGGTTTGAACTAGGTGCCAAACTCTGAACACTTACCATCATCTCATTCGAAAGCTGAAGCCATTTTCGAAAATTTTCAATGAGAAAATAGAGCTCGCTCCCGGTAGCGCTCTCCAATCTCCGCCCTTCAACCCCCCCAACCCCACACACGCACACACAGATGTGGTGCTGGAGGTTCGAACTAGGTGCCAAACTCAGAACACTTACCATCATCTCATTCGAAAGCTGAAGCCATTTTCGAAAAATTTCAATGAGAAAATAGAGCTCGCTCCCGGTAGCGCTCTCCAATCTCCGCCCTTCAACCCCCCCTCCTCTCAACCCCACACACGCACACACAGATGTGGTGCTGGAGGTTCGAACTAGGTGCCAAACTCTGAACACTTTCCATCATCTCATTCGAAAGCTGAAGCCATTTTCGAAAAATTTCAATGAGAAAATAGAGCTCGCTCCCGGTAGCGCTCTCCAATCTCCGCCCTTCAACCCCCCCCCTCAACCCCACACACGCACACACAGATGTGGTGCTGGAGGTTCGAACTAGGTGCCAAACTCTGAACACTTACCATCATCTCATTCGAAAGCTGAAGCCATTTTCGAAAAATTTCAATGAGAAAATAGAGCTCGCTCCCGGTAGCGCTCTCAATCTCCGCCCTTCAACCCCCCTCCTCTCAACCACACACACGCACACACAGATGTGGTGCTGGAGGTTCGAACTAGGTGCCAAACTCTGAACACTTACCATCATCTCATTCGAAAGCTGAAGCCATTTTCGAAAAATTTCAATGAGAAAATAGAGCTCGCTCCCGGTAGCGCTCTCCAATCTCCGCCCTTCAACCCCCCTCCTCTCAACCACACACACGCACACACAGATGTGGTGCTGGAGGTTCGAACTAGGTGCCAAACTCTGAACACTTACCATCATCTCATTCGAAAGCTGAAGCCATTTTCGAAAAATTTCAATGAGAAAATAGAGCTCGCTCCCGGTAGCGCTCTCCAATCTCCGCCCTTCAACCCCCCCCCCCTCAACCCCACACACGCACACACAGATGTGGTGCTGGAGGTTCGAACTAGGTGCCAAACTCTGAACACTTACCATCATCTCATTCGAAAGCTGAAGCCATTTTCGAAAAATTTCAATGAGAAAATAGAGCTCGCTCCCGGTAGCGCTCTCCAATCTCCGCCCTTCAACCCCCCCCCTCCAACCCCACACACGCACACACAGATGTGGTGCTGGAGGTTCGAACTAGGTGCCAAACTCTGAACACTTACCATCATCTCATTCGAAAGCTGAAGCCATTTTCGAAAAATTTCAATGAGAAAATAGAGCTCGCTCCCGGTAGCGCTCTCCAATCTCCGCCCTTCAACCCCCCCTCCTCTCAACCACACACACGCACACACAGATGTGGTGCTGGAGGTTCGAACTAGGTGCCAAACTCTGAACACTTACCATCATCTCATTCGAAAGCTGAAGCC
This sequence comes from Ixodes ricinus, assembly GCA_037355805.1. Classification (NCBI taxonomy): domain Eukaryota; kingdom Metazoa; phylum Arthropoda; class Arachnida; order Ixodida; family Ixodidae; genus Ixodes; species Ixodes ricinus. The sequence goes on from JAZHYW010012112.1 coordinate 8,266, forward strand.
ATTTTCGAAAAATTTCAATGAGAAAATAGAGCTCGCTCCCGGTAGCGCTCTCCAATCTCCGCCCTTCAACCCCCCTCCTCTCAACCCCACACACGCACACACAGATGTGGTGCTGGAGGTTCGAACTAGGTGCCAAACTCTGAACACTTACCATCATCTCATTCGAAAGCTGAAGCCATTTTCGAAAAATTTCAATGAGAAAATAGAGCTCGCTCCCGGTAGCGCTCTCCAATCTCCGCCCTTCAACCCCCCTCCTCTCAACCACACACACGCACACACAGATGTGGTGCTGGAGGTTCGAACTAGGTGCCAAACTCTGAACACTTACCATCATCTCATTCGAAAGCTGAAGCCATTTTCGAAAAATTTCAATGAGAAAATAGAGCTCGCTCCCGGTAGCGCTCTCAATCTCCGCCCTTCAACCCCCCTCCTCAACCACACACACGCACACACAGATGTGGTGCTGGAGGTTCGAACTAGGTGCCAAACTCTGAACACTTACCATCATCTCATTCGAAAGCTGAAGCCATTTTCGAAAAATTTCAATGAGAAAATAGAGCTCGCTCCCGGTAGCGCTCTCCAATCTCCGCCCTTCAACCCCCTCCTCTCAACCACACACACGCACACACAGATGTGGTGCTGGAGGTTCGAACTAGGTGCCAAACTCTGAACACTTACCATCATCTCATTCGAAAGCTGAAGCCATTTTCGAAAAATTTCCAATGAGAAAATAGAGCTCGCTCCTGGTAGCGCTCTCCAATCTCCGCCCTTCAACCCCCCCTCCTCTCAACCCCACACACGCACACACAGATGTGGTGCTGGAGGTTCGAACTAGGTGCCAAACTCTGAACACTTACCATCATCTCATTCGAAAGCTGAAGCCATTTTCGAAAAATTTCAATGAGAAAATAGAGCTCTGCTCCCGGTAGCGCTCTCCAATCTCCGCCCTTCAACCCCCCCTCTCAACCCCACACACGCACACACAGATGTGGTGCTGGAGGTTCGAACTAGGTGCCAAACTCTGAACACTTACCATCATCTCATTCGAAAGCTGAAGCCATTTTCGAAAAATTTCAATGAGAAAATAGAGCTCGCTCCCGGTAGCGCTTCTCCAATCTCCGCCCTTCAACCCCCCTCCTCTCAACCACACACACGCACACACAGATGTGGTGCTGGAGAGTTCGAACTAGGTGCCAAACTCTGAACACTTACCATCATCTCATTCGAAAGCTGAAGCCATTTTCGAAAAATTTCAATGAGAAAATAGAGCTCGCTCCCGGTAGCGCTCTCCAATCTCCGCCCTTCAACCCCCCTCCTCTCAACCACACACACGCACACACAGATGTGGTGCTGGAGGTTCGAACTAGGTGCCAAACTCTGAACACTTACCATCATCTCATTCGAAAGCTGAAGCCATTTTCGAAAAATTTCAATGAGAAAATAGAGCTCGCTCCCGGTAGCGCTCTCCAATCTCCGCCCTTCAACCCCCCTCCTCTCAACCCCACACACGCACACACAGATGTGGTGCTGGAGGTTCGAACTAGGTGCCAAACTCTGAACACTTACCATCATCTCATTCGAAAGCTGAAGCCATTTTCGAAAAATTTCAATGAGAAAATAGAGCTCGCTCCCGGTAGCGCTCTCCAATCTCCGCCCTTCAACCCCCCTCCTCTCAACCACACACACGCACACACAGATGTGGTGCTGGAGGTTCGAACTAGGTGCCAAACTCTGAACACTTACCATCATCTCATTCGAAAGCTGAAGCCATTTTCGAAAAATTTCAATGAGAAAATAGAGCTCGCTCCCGGTAGCGCTCTCCAATCTCCGCCCTTCAACCCCCCTCCTCTCAACCCACACACGCACACACAGATGTGGTGCTGGAGGTTCGAACTAGGTGCCAAACTCTGAACACTTACCATCATCTCATTCGAAAGCTGAAGCCATTTTCGAAAAATTTCAATGAGAAAATAGAGCTCGCTCCCGGTAGCGCTCTCCAATCTCCGCCCTTCAACCCCCCTCCTCTCAACCACACACACGCACACACAGATGTGGTGCTGGAGGTTCGAACTAGGTGCCAAACTCTGAACACTTACCATCATCTCATTCGAAAGCTGAAGCCATTTTCGAAAAATTTCAATGAGAAAATAGAGCTCGCTCCCGGTAGCGCTCTCCAATCTCCGCCCTTCAACCCCCCCTCCTCTCAACCACACACACGCACACACAGATGTGGTGCTGGAGGTTCGAACTAGGTGCCAAACTCTGAACACTTACCATCATCTCATTCGAAAGCTGAAGCCATTTTCGAAAAATTTCAATGAGAAAATAGAGCTCGCTCCCGGTAGCGCTCTCCAATCTCCGCCCTTCAACCCCCCCCTCTCAACCACACACACGCACACACAGATGTGGTGCTGGAGGTTCGAACTAGGTGCCAAACTCTGAACACTTACCATCATCTCATTCGAAAGCTGAAGCCATTTTCGAAAAATTTCAATGAGAAAATAGAGCTCGCTCCCGGTAGCGCTCTCCAATCTCCGCCCTTCAACCCCCCTCCTCTCAACCACACACACGCACACACAGATGTGGTGCTGGAGGTTCGAACTAGGTGCCAAACTCTGAACACTTACCATCATCTCATTCGAAAGCTGAAGCCATTTTCGAAAAATTTCAATGAGAAAATAGAGCTCGCTCCCGGTAGCGCTCTCCAATCTCCGCCCTTCAACCCCCCTCCTCTCAACCACACACACGCACACACAGATGTGGTGCTGGAGGTTCGAACTAGGTGCCAAACTCTGAACACTTACCATCATCTCATTCGAAAGCTGAAGCCATTTTCGAAAAATTTCAATGAGAAAATAGAGCTCGCTCCCGGTAGCGCTCTCCAATCTCCGCCCTTCAACCCCCCCCCCTCAACCCCACACACGCACACACAGATGTGGTGCTGGAGGTTCGAACTAGGTGCCAAACTCTGAACACTTACCATCATCTCATTCGAAAGCTGAAGCCATTTTCGAAAAATTTCAATGAGAAAATAGAGCTCGCTCCCGGTAGCGCTCTCCAATCTCCGCCCTTCAACCCCCCCCTCTCAACCCCACACACGCACACACAGATGTGGTGCTGGAGGTTCGAACTAGGTGCCAAACTCTGAACACTTACCATCATCTCATTCGAAAGCTGAAGCCATTTTCGAAAAATTTCAATGAGAAAATAGAGCTCGCTCCCGGTAGCGCTCTCCAATCTCCGCCCTTCAACCCCCCTCCTCTCAACCACACACACGCACACACAGATGTGGTGCTGGAGGTTCGAACTAGGTGCCAAACTCTGAACACTTACCATCATCTCATTCGAAAGCTGAAGCCATTTTCGAAAAATTTCAATGAGAAAATAGAGCTCGCTCCCGGTAGCGCTCTCCAATCTCCGCCCTTCAACCCCCCTCCTCTCAACCACACACACGCACACACAGATGTGGTGCTGGAGGTTCGAACTAGGTGCCAAACTCTGAACACTTACCATCATCTCATTCGAAAGCTGAAGCCATTTTCGAAAAATTTCAATGAGAAAATAGAGCTCGCTCCCGGTAGCGCTCTCCAATCTCCGCCCTTCAACCCCCCCCTCCTCTCAACCACACACACGCACACACAGATGTGGTGCTGGAGGTTCGAACTAGGTGCCAAACTCTGAACACTTACCATCATCTCATTCGAAAGCTGAAGCCATTTTCGAAAAATTTCAATGAGAAAATAGAGCTCGCTCCCGGTAGCGCTCTCCAATCTCCGCCCTTCAACCCCCCCCCTCCTCTCAACCACACACACGCACACACAGATGTGGTGCTGGAGGTTCGAACTAGGTGCCAAACTCTGAACACTTACCATCATCTCATTCGAAAGCTGAAGCCATTTTCGAAAAATTTCAATGAGAAAATAGAGCTCGCTCCCGGTAGCGCTCTCCAATCTCCGCCCTTCAACCCCCCTCCTCTCAACCACACACACGCACACACAGATGTGGTGCTGGAGGTTCGAACTAGGTGCCAAACTCTGAACACTTACCATCATCTCATTCGAAAGCTGAAGCCATTTTCGAAAAATTTCAATGAGAAAATAGAGCTCGCTCCCGGTAGCGCTCTCCAATCTCCGCCCTTCAACCCCCCTCCTCTCAACCCCACACACGCACACACAGATGTGGTGCTGGAGGTTCGAACTAGGTGCCAAACTCTGAACACTTACCATCATCTCATTCGAAAGCTGAAGCCATTTTCGAAAAATTTCAATGAGAAAATAGAGCTCGCTCCCGGTAGCGCTCTCCAATCTCCGCCCTTCAACCCCCCCCCTCAACCCCACACACGCACACACAGATGTGGTGCTGGAGGTTCGAACTAGGTGCCAAACTCTGAACACTTACCATCATCTCATTCGAAAGCTGAAGCCATTTTCGAAAAATTTCAATGAGAAAATAGAGCTCGCTCCCGGTAGCGCTCTCCAATCTCCGCCCTTCAACCCCCCTCCCCTCAACCACACACACGCACACACAGATGTGGTGCTGGAGGTTCGAACTAGGTGCCAAACTCTGAACACTTACCATCATCTCATTCGAAAGCTGAAGCCATTTTCGAAAAATTTCAATGAGAAAATAGAGCTCGCTCCCGGTAGCGCTCTCCAATCTCCGCCCTTCAACCCCCCCTCCTCTCAACCACACACACGCACACACAGATGTGGTGCTGGAGGTTCGAACTAGGTGCCAAACTCTGAACACTTACCATCATCTCATTCGAAAGCTGAAGCCATTTTCGAAAAATTTCAATGAGAAAATAGAGCTCGCTCCCGGTAGCGCTCTCCAATCTCCGCCCTTCAACCCCCCTCCCTCAACCACACACACGCACACACAGATGTGGTGCTGGAGGTTCGAACTAGGTGCCAAACTCTGAACACTTACCATCATCTCGTTCGAAAGCTGAAGCCATTTTCGAAAAATTTCAATGAGAAAATAGAGCTCGCTCCCGGTAGCGCTCTCCAATCTCCGCCCTTCAACCCCCCCCCCTCAACCCCACACACGCACACACAGATGTGGTGCTGGAGGTTCGAACTAGGTGCCAAACTCTGAACACTTACCATCATCTCATTCGAAAGCTGAAGCCATTTTCGAAAAATTTCAATGAGAAAATAGAGCTCGCTCCCGGTAGCGCTCTCCAATCTCCGCCCTTCAACCCCCCTCCTCTCAACCACACACACGCACACACAGATGTGGTGCTGGAGGTTCGAACTAGGTGCCAAACTCTGAACACTTACCATCATCTCATTCGAAAGCTGAAGCCATTTTCGAAAAATTTCAATGAGAAAATAGAGCTCGCTCCCGGTAGCGCTCTCCAATCTCCGCCCTTCAACCCCCCTCCTCTCAACCACACACACGCACACACAGATGTGGTGCTGGAGGTTCGAACTAGGTGCCAAACTCTGAACACTTACCATCATCTCATTCGAAAGCTGAAGCCATTTTCGAAAAATTTCAATGAGAAAATAGAGCCTCGCTCCCGGTAGCGCTCTCCAATCTCCGCCCTTCAACCCCCCCCCCTCAACCCCACACACGCACACACAGATGTGGTGCTGGAGGTTCGAACTAGGTGCCAAACTCTGAACACTTACCATCATCTCATTCGAAAGCTGAAGCCATTTTCGAAAAATTTCAATGAGAAAATAGAGCTCGCTCCCGGTAGCGCTCTCCAATCTCCGCCCTTCAACCCCCCTCCTCTCAACCCCACACACGCACACACAGATGTGGTGCTGGAGGTTCGAACTAGGTGCCAAACTCTGAACACTTACCATCATCTCATTCGAAAGCTGAAGCCATTTTCGAAAAATTTCAATGAGAAAATAGAGCTCGCTCCCGGTAGCGCTCTCCAATCTCCGCCCTTCAACCCCCTCCTCTCAACCCCACACACGCACACACAGATGTGGTGCTGGAGGTTCGAACTAGGTGCCAAACTCTGAACACTTACCATCATCTCATTCGAAAGCTGAAGCCATTTTCGAAAAATTTCAATGAGAAAATAGAGCTCGCTCCCGGTAGCGCTCTCCAATCTCCGCCCTTCAACCCCCCTCCTCTCAACCACACACACGCACACACAGATGTGGTGCTGGAGGTTCTGAACTAGGTGCCAAACTCTGAACACTTACCATCATCTCATTCGAAAGCTGAAGCCATTTTCGAAAAATTTCAATGAGAAAATAGAGCTCGCTCCCGGTAGCGCTCTCCAATCTCCGCCCTTCAACCCCCCTCCCTCAACCCCACACACGCACACACAGATGTGGTGCTGGAGGTTCGAACTAGGTGCCAAACTCTGAACACTTACCATCATCTCATTCGAAAGCTGAAGCCATTTTCGAAAAATTTCAATGAGAAAATAGAGCTCGCTCCCGGTAGCGCTCTCCAATCTCCGCCCTTCAACCCCCCCCTCTCAACCCCACACACGCACACACAGATGTGGTGCTGGAGGTTCGAACTAGGTGCCAAACTCTGAACACTTACCATCATCTCATTCGAAAGCTGAAGCCATTTTCGAAAAATTTCAATGAGAAAATAGAGCTCGCTCCCGGTAGCGCTCTCCAATCTCCGCCCTTCAACCCCCCTCCTCTCAACCACACACACGCACACACAGATGTGGTGCTGGAGGTTCGAACTAGGTGCCAAACTCTGAACACTTACCATCATCTCATTCGAAAGCTGAAGCCATTTTCGAAAAATTTCAATGAGAAAATAGAGCTCGCTCCCGGTAGCGCTCTCCAATCTCCGCCCTTCAACCCCCCCCCTCTCAACCACACACACGCACACACAGATGTGGTGCTGGAGGTTCGAACTAGGTGCCAAACTCTGAACACTTACCATCATCTCATTCGAAAGCTGAAGCCATTTTCGAAAAATTTCAATGAGAAAATAGAGCTCGCTCCCGGTAGCGCTCTCCAATCTCCGCCCTTCAACCCCCCTCCTCTCAACCCCACACACGCACACACAGATGTGGTGCTGGAGGTTCGAACTAGGTGCCAAACTCTGAACACTTACCATCATCTCATTCGAAAGCTGAAGCCATTTTCGAAAAATTTCAATGAGAAAATAGAGCTCGCTCCCGGTAGCGCTCTCCAATCTCCGCCCTTCAACCCCCCCTCCTCTCAACCACACACACGCACACACAGATGTGGTGCTGGAGGTTCGAACTAGGTGCCAAACTCTGAACACTTACCATCATCTCATTCGAAAGCTGAAGCCATTTTCGAAAAATTTCAATGAGAAAATAGAGCTCGCTCCCGGTAGCGCTCTCCAATCTCCGCCCTTCAACCCCCCTCCTCTCAACCACACACACGCACACACAGATGTGGTGCTGGAGGTTCGAACTAGGTGCCAAACTCTGAACACTTACCATCATCTCATTCGAAAGCTGAAGCCATTTTCGAAAAATTTCAATGAGAAAATAGAGCTCGCTCCCGGTAGCGCTCTCCAATCTCCGCCCTTCAACCCCCCCCCCTCAACCCCACACACGCACACACAGATGTGGTGCTGGAGGTTCGAACTAGGTGCCAAACTCTGAACACTTACCATCATCTCATTCGAAAGCTGAAGCCATTTTCGAAAAATTTCAATGAGAAAATAGAGCTCGCTCCCGGTAGCGCTCTCCAATCTCCGCCCTTCAACCCCCCCTCCTCTCAACCACACACACGCACACACAGATGTGGTGCTGGAGGTTCGAACTAGGTGCCAAACTCTGAACACTTACCATCATCTCATTCGAAAGCTGAAGCCATTTTCGAAAAATTTCAATGAGAAAATAGAGCTCGCTCCCGGTAGCGCTCTCCAATCTCCGCCCTTCAACCCCCCTCCTCTCAACCACACACACGCACACACAGATGTGGTGCTGGAGGTTCGAACTAGGTGCCAAACTCTGAACACTTACCATCATCTCATTCGAAAGCTGAAGCCATTTTCGAAAAATTTCAATGAGAAAATAGAGCTCGCTCCCGGTAGCGCTCTCCAATCTCCGCCCTTCAACCCCCCCCCCTCAACCCCACACACGCACACACAGATGTGGTGCTGGAGGTTCGAACTAGGTGCCAAACTCTGAACACTTACCATCATCTCATTCGAAAGCTGAAGCCATTTTCGAAAAATTTCAATGAGAAAATAGAGCTCGCTCCCGGTAGCGCTCTCCAATCTCCGCCCTTCAACCCCCCCTCCTCTCAACCACACACACGCACACACAGATGTGGTGCTGGAGGTTCGAACTAGGTGCCAAACTCTGAACACTTACCATCATCTCATTCGAAAGCTGAAGCCATTTTCGAAAAATTTCAATGAGAAAATAGAGCTCGCTCCCGGTAGCGCTCTCCAATCTCCGCCCTTCAACCCCCCTCCTCTCAACCACACACACGCACACACAGATGTGGTGCTGGAGGTTCGAACTAGGTGCCAAACTCTGAACACTTACCATCATCTCATTCGAAAGCTGAAGCCATTTTCGAAAAATTTCAATGAGAAAATAGAGCTCGCTCCCGGTAGCGCTCTCCAATCTCCGCCCTTCAACCCCCCTCCTCTCAACCCCACACACGCACACACAGATGTGGTGCTGGAGGTTCGAACTAGGTGCCAAACTCTGAACACTTACCATCATCTCATTCGAAAGCTGAAGCCATTTTCGAAAAATTTCAATGAGAAAATAGAGCTCGCTCCCGGTAGCGCTCTCCAATCTCCGCCCTTCAACCCCCCTCCTCTCAACCACACACACGCACACACAGATGTGGTGCTGGAGGTTCGAACTAGGTGCCAAACTCTGAACACTTACCATCATCTCATTCGAAAGCTGAAGCCATTTTCGAAAAATTTCAATGAGAAAATAGAGCTCGCTCCCGGTAGCGCTCTCCAATCTCCGCCCTTCAACCCCCCCCCTCTCAACCCCACACACGCACACACAGATGTGGTGCTGGAGGTTCGAACTAGGTGCCAAACTCTGAACACTTACCATCATCTCATTCGAAAGCTGAAGCCATTTTCGAAAAATTTCAATGAGAAAATAGAGCTCGCTCCCGGTAGCGCTCTCCAATCTCCGCCCTTCAACCCCCCCTCCTCTCAACCACACACACGCACACACAGATGTGGTGCTGGAGGTTCGAACTAGGTGCCAAACTCTGAACACTTACCATCATCTCATTCGAAAGCTGAAGCCATTTTCGAAAAATTTCAATGAGAAAATAGAGCTCGCTCCCGGTAGCGCTCTCCAATCTCCGCCCTTCAACCCCCCTCCTCTCAACCACACACACGCACACACAGATGTGGTGCTGGAGGTTCGAACTAGGTGCCAAACTCTGAACACTTACCATCATCTCATTCGAAAGCTGAAGCCATTTTCGAAAAATTTCAATGAGAAAATAGAGCTCGCTCCCGGTAGCGCTCTCCAATCTCCGCCCTTCAACCCCCCCCTCTCAACCCCACACACGCACACACAGATGTGGTGCTGGAGGTTCGAACTAGGTGCCAAACTCTGAACACTTACCATCATCTCATTCGAAAGCTGAAGCCATTTTCGAAAAATTTCAATGAGAAAATAGAGCTCGCTCCCGGTAGCGCTCTCCAATCTCCGCCCTTCAACCCCCCCTCCTCTCAACCACACACACGCACACACAGATGTGGTGCTGGAGGTTCGAACTAGGTGCCAAACTCTGAACACTTACCATCATCTCATTCGAAAGCTGAAGCCATTTTCGAAAAATTTCAATGAGAAAATAGAGCTCGCTCCCGGTAGCGCTCTCCAATCTCCGCCCTTCAACCCCCCTCCTCTCAACCACACACACGCACACACAGATGTGGTGCTGGAGGTTCGAACTAGGTGCCAAACTCTGAACACTTACCATCATCTCATTCGAAAGCTGAAGCCATTTTCGAAAAATTTCAATGAGAAAATAGAGCTCGCTCCCGGTAGCGCTCTCCAATCTCCGCCCTTCAACCCCCCTCCTCTCAACCACACACACGCACACACAGATGTGGTGCTGGAGGTTCGAACTAGGTGCCAAACTCTGAACACTTACCATCATCTCATTCGAAAGCTGAAGCCATTTTCGAAAAATTTCAATGAGAAAATAGAGCTCGCTCCCGGTAGCGCTCTCCAATCTCCGCCCTTCAACCCCCCCTCCTCTCAACCACACACACGCACACACAGATGTGGTGCTGGAGGTTCGAACTAGGTGCCAAACTCTGAACACTTACCATCATCTCATTCGAAAGCTGAAGCCATTTTCGAAAAATTTCAATGAGAAAATAGAGCTCGCTCCCGGTAGCGCTCTCCAATCTCCGCCCTTCAACCCCCCTCCTCTCAACCACACACACGCACACACAGATGTGGTGCTGGAGGTTCGAACTAGGTGCCAAACTCTGAACACTTACCATCATCTCATTCGAAAGCTGAAGCCATTTTCGAAAAATTTCAATGAGAAAATAGAGCTCGCTCCCGGTAGCGCTCTCCAATCTCCGCCCTTCAACCCCCCCTCCTCTCAACCACACACACGCACACACAGATGTGGTGCTGGAGGTTCGAACTAGGTGCCAAACTCTGAACACTTACCATCATCTCATTCGAAAGCTGAAGCCATTTTCGAAAAATTTCAATGAGAAAATAGAGCTCGCTCCCGGTAGCGCTCTCCAATCTCCGCCCTTCAACCCCCCTCCTCTCAACCACACACACGCACACACAGATGTGGTGCTGGAGGTTCGAACTAGGTGCCAAACTCTGAACACTTACCATCATCTCATTCGAAAGCTGAAGCCATTTTCGAAAAATTTCAATGAGAAAATAGAGCTCGCTCCCGGTAGCGCTCTCCAATCTCCGCCCTTCAACCCCCCTCCTCTCAACCACACACACGCACACACAGATGTGGTGCTGGAGGTTCGAACTAGGTGCCAAACTCTGAACACTTACCATCATCTCATTCGAAAGCTGAAGCCATTTTCGAAAAATTTCAATGAGAAAATAGAGCTCGCTCCCGGTAGCGCTCTCCAATCTCCGCCCTTCAACCCCCCCTCCTCTCAACCACACACACGCACACACAGATGTGGTGCTGGAGGTTCGAACTAGGTGCCAAACTCTGAACACTTACCATCATCTCATTCGAAAGCTGAAGCCATTTTCGAAAAATTTCAATGAGAAAATAGAGCTCGCTCCCGGTAGCGCTCTCCAATCTCCGCCCTTCAACCCCCCCCTCCTCTCAACCACACACACGCACACACAGATGTGGTGCTGGAGGTTCGAACTAGGTGCCAAACTCTGAACACTTACCATCATCTCATTCGAAAGCTGAAGCCATTTTCGAAAAATTTCAATGAGAAAATAGAGCTCGCTCCCGGTAGCGCTCTCCAATCTCCGCCCTTCAACCCCCCTCCTCTCAACCACACACACGCACACACAGATGTGGTGCTGGAGGTTCGAACTAGGTGCCAAACTCTGAACACTTACCATCATCTCATTCGAAAGCTGAAGCCATTTTCGAAAAATTTCAATGAGAAAATAGAGCTCGCTCCCGGTAGCGCTCTCCAATCTCCGCCCTTCAACCCCCCTCCTCTCAACCACACACACGCACACACAGATGTGGTGCTGGAGGTTCGAACTAGGTGCCAAACTCTGAACACTTACCATCATCTCATTCGAAAGCTGAAGCCATTTTCGAAAAATTTCAATGAGAAAATAGAGCTCGCTCCCGGTAGCGCTCTCCAATCTCCGCCCTTCAACCCCCCCTCCTCTCAACCACACACACGCACACACAGATGTGGTGCTGGAGGTTCGAACTAGGTGCCAAACTCTGAACACTTACCATCATCTCATTCGAAAGCTGAAGCCATTTTCGAAAAATTTCAATGAGAAAATAGAGCTCGCTCCCGGTAGCGCTCTCCAATCTCCGCCCTTCAACCCCCCCCTCTCAACCACACACACGCACACACAGATGTGGTGCTGGAGGTTCGAACTAGGTGCCAAACTCTGAACACTTACCATCATCTCATTCGAAAGCTGAAGCCATTTTCGAAAAATTTCAATGAGAAAATAGAGCTCGCTCCCGGTAGCGCTCTCCAATCTCCGCCCTTCAACCCCCCTCCTCTCAACCACACACACGCACACACAGATGTGGTGCTGGAGGTTCGAACTAGGTGCCAAACTCTGAACACTTACCATCATCTCATTCGAAAGCTGAAGCCATTTTCGAAAAATTTCAATGAGAAAATAGAGCTCGCTCCCGGTAGCGCTCTCCAATCTCCGCCCTTCAACCCCCCCTCCTCTCAACCACACACACGCACACACAGATGTGGTGCTGGAGGTTCGAACTAGGTGCCAAACTCTGAACACTTACCATCATCTCATTCGAAAGCTGAAGCCATTTTCGAAAAATTTCAATGAGAAAATAGAGCTCGCTCCCGGTAGCGCTCTCCAATCTCCGCCCTTCAACCCCCCTCCTCTCAACCACACACACGCACACACAGATGTGGTGCTGGAGGTTCGAACTAGGTGCCAAACTCTGAACACTTACCATCATCTCATTCGAAAGCTGAAGCCATTTTCGAAAAATTTCAATGAGAAAATAGAGCTCGCTCCCGGTAGCGCTCTCCAATCTCCGCCCTTCAACCCCCCTCCTCTCAACCACACACACGCACACACAGATGTGGTGCTGGAGGTTCGAACTAGGTGCCAAACTCTGAACACTTACCATCATCTCATTCGAAAGCTGAAGCCATTTTCGAAAAATTTCAATGAGAAAATAGAGCTCGCTCCCGGTAGCGCTCTCCAATCTCCGCCCTTCAACCCCCCCTCCTCTCAACCACACACACGCACACACAGATGTGGTGCTGGAGGTTCGAACTAGGTGCCAAACTCTGAACACTTACCATCATCTCATTCGAAAGCTGAAGCCATTTTCGAAAAATTTCAATGAGAAAATAGAGCTCGCTCCCGGTAGCGCTCTCCAATCTCCGCCCTTCAACCCCCCCTCCTCTCAACCACACACACGCACACACAGATGTGGTGCTGGAGGTTCGAACTAGGTGCCAAACTCTGAACACTTACCATCATCTCATTCGAAAGCTGAAGCCATTTTCGAAAAATTTCAATGAGAAAATAGAGCTCGCTCCCGGTAGCGCTCTCCAATCTCCGCCCTTCAACCCCCCTCCTCTCAACCACACACACGCACACACAGATGTGGTGCTGGAGGTTCGAACTAGGTGCCAAACTCTGAACACTTACCATCATCTCATTCGAAAGCTGAAGCCATTTTCGAAAAATTTCAATGAGAAAATAGAGCTCGCTCCCGGTAGCGCTCTCCAATCTCCGCCCTTCAACCCCCCCTCCTCTCAACCACACACACGCACACACAGATGTGGTGCTGGAGGTTCGAACTAGGTGCCAAACTCTGAACACTTACCATCATCTCATTCGAAAGCTGAAGCCATTTTCGAAAAATTTCAATGAGAAAATAGAGCTCGCTCCCGGTAGCGCTCTCCAATCTCCGCCCTTCAACCCCCTCCTCTCAACCACACACACGCACACACAGATGTGGTGCTGGAGGTTCGAACTAGGTGCCAAACTCTGAACACTTACCATCATCTCATTCGAAAGCTGAAGCCATTTTCGAAAAATTTCAATGAGAAAATAGAGCTCGCTCCCGGTAGCGCTCTCCAATCTCCGCCCTTCAACCCCCCTCCTCTCAACCACACACACGCACACACAGATGTGGTGCTGGAGGTTCGAACTAGGTGCCAAACTCTGAACACTTACCATCATCTCATTCGAAAGCTGAAGCCATTTTCGAAAAATTTCAATGAGAAAATAGAGCTCGCTCCCGGTAGCGCTCTCCAATCTCCGCCCTTCAACCCCCCTCCTCTCAACCACACACACGCACACACAGATGTGGTGCTGGAGGTTCGAACTAGGTGCCAAACTCTGAACACTTACCATCATCTCATTCGAAAGCTGAAGCCATTTTCGAAAAATTTCAATGAGAAAATAGAGCTCGCTCCCGGTAGCGCTCTCCAATCTCCGCCCTTCAACCCCCCCTCCTCTCAACCACACACACGCACACACAGATGTGGTGCTGGAGGTTCGAACTAGGTGCCAAACTCTGAACACTTACCATCATCTCATTCGAAAGCTGAAGCCATTTTCGAAAAATTTCAATGAGAAAATAGAGCTCGCTCTCGGTAGCGCTCTCCAATCTCCGCCCTTCAACCCCCCTCCTCTCAACCACACACACGCACACACAGATGTGGTGCTGGAGGTTCGAACTAGGTGCCAAACTCTGAACACTTACCATCATCTCATTCGAAAGCTGAAGCCATTTTCGAAAAATTTCAATGAGAAAATAGAGCTCCCCTATTGAAAATTCCATCAAGGTACGTAATTTGGGACACTGACTGCCAGTCAGCAGCCCTGGTGGAACGTGCCCTGATGGTCCATCAGATGACGTCTGACTGCCAGTCAGCAGCCCTGGTGGAACGTGCCCTGATGGTCCATCAGATGACGTCTGACTGCCACTGATGGAATGTCCCAAATTACGTATGTGGTGGTCTTTGATGGAATGTACCTTCCAAATTTGCGTTTTTCAGGTAAAAGGGACCCGTACGAAAATGTCAGATACAGGCCGGAATGAAAAATGCCGGTTCCGCCTAGACCCAAAATTGGGGCACCAGTTCGTATCCACCCTGAAACCGCGCATTTCCAGCCCCAATTTTAGACCCAGGCGGTGCACCGCCGGAATTCCCGCTGCGCTCACCACTGGACTCTACAAAAGAATTTGGTGCTATGCCCTTAGCCGTTACAACCGAGAGATCGTCGCGATTTCAGACCCAGGCGGACTGGGTCTGAAATTGCGACGATCTCTCGGTTGTAACGGCTAAGGGCATAGCACGAAATACTTTTGTAGAGTCCAGTGGTGAGCGCAGCGGTAATTCCGGCGGCGCACACGGTCGTCCAGGCGTCGTCACCAAACACGGTGCACGGAACACACACACAGCACGCACAAGCACAGTATCCAGTGTTTGAGTGCATCGGGAAGTTCCGGCGGGCAAGCGGTATCCGAGTTGTCCAAGTATTGTCACCAAGCACACCAGCGCATCCAGATGCCGAGCCAAACTGCAATGGGTCGGCAGCTTCGCACTATATAAAGATTCAAAGCCGAGGTCAGTGGGTATCCATCCAGGGCAACGATAGGCGCGTCAGTATCCGTGCGCCCGCAGCGCGAACGTCGCCGCCGGGCGATCGCCGGCCGGCAGACCGACGGGAGCAAAGAACCTAAACTCTCGAAGCGCTGCCGCCCACTGCAACAGACAATGCAAGGCGCGTGTCGTCACCAAACACGGTGCACGGAACACACACACAGCACGCACAAGCACAGTATCCAGTGTTGAGTGCATCGGGAAGTTCCGGCGGGCAAGCGGTATCCGAGTTGTCCAAGTATTGTCACCAAGCACACCAGCGCATCCAGATGCCGAGCCAAACTGCAATGGGTCGGCAGCCTTTCGGACTCGGGGTCCGGTCGCGATCGGCGGTCTGGCGCGGCGAAGCGTGGAGGCGTCCTCAAAGCGTGCGCACACACGTCGCCTCTGGTCCAGAGTGACCCGGCGGCCCGGCCTGGAGCACTAAACGCTTGGGTTCTGATGTTTCTTCCGTCTCGTAACTTCTTCCACAGCACCGAAGACAGCGGGCACGATCTTTACGTTCACTCAACGCGTCGAAATGCCTCCACGTGCGACGAACCGGAAAACGTGGTGCGGCTGGTGCCGGAACCACCGGAGCTGCATAACTTCGAGCTTTGACACGGCGTGGCGCCACCTTCTAGTCCGCATTCATGTAAACGTTGCCGCGTCGGCTTCGTTCGAAGAACGAGTGGAGTCGATGCGCTGAAGTCGCTTTCATGTAAACGAGGCTATAGTCGGAACTCACGACAGACTGGGTCTTGTCGAGGAGAAATTCTACTAAAACATAAGACATTGTAGAGCCCGGGCTGGATCGACAGGGTGGCACAAGCGCGCAAACAAAACGAGTTGAGAGCGATCGTTCATGGAAGCTCGGCGAAGCTTCTATGGGCGAAGCGAAAGTGGCGAAAGTAGAAAGTGGCGCGTTTGGCGTGCTCGGCATGTTCGGCGGTTTCGGCGGGCTTCTGATCAGGGTTGTCGGGTGCCCTGCTTGTCATATCTCTAACATCAGCGGTTTTATGGGCTCACGTTCCGAAATCGTTTTCTCGTGCATAGATTATTTTTCGTATTCATAGATTTGACGAAATAGTGGTATCCGAACGAACTTTACGTCCTTTGACCGTACGTCTGTCTGCACGTCAAAGCTTTTTGACGTACAGTCAGAGACAATCGATGTACAGTCAGAATCGCCACCAAGAAATCTTGACGGCATTTCGCGGCGGCCGACTGCCACCAGGAAACCATCAGAAAGCCGACAAGCGGAGTCTGACTGGAGTTTGACTGTCGGTCAGAGTAACTTGTTGGCCAATCAGACGTGCTTGACGTACAATCAGGCACAGACAGGTGTCCACTAGAAAACATCGACTGCCAGACAGCGTTACATTGATGGATTTTTCCTCTCGGGTCGCTCCCGGTAGCGCTCCAATCTCCGTCCTTCAACCCCCTCCTCTCAACCACACACACGCACACACAGATGTGGTGCTGGAGGTTCGAACTAGGTGCCAAACTCTGAACACTTACCATCATCTCATTCGAAAGCTGAAGCCATTTTCGAAAAATTTCAATGAGAAAATAGAGCTCGCTCCCGGTAGCGCTCTCCAATCTCCGCCCTTCAATCCCCCTCCCTCTCAACCACACACACGCACACACAGATGTGGTGCTGGAGGGTTCGAACTAGGTGCCAAACTCTGAACACTTACCATCATCTCATTCGAAAGCTGAAGCCATTTTCGAAAAATTTCAATGAGAAAATAGAGCTCGCTCCCGGTAGCGCTCTCCAATCTCCGCCCTTCAACCCCCCCTCCTCTCAACACACACACGCACACTCAGATGTGGTGCTGGACGTTCGAACTAGGTGCCAAACTCTGAACACTTACCATCATCTCATTCGAAAGCTGAAGCCATTTTCGAAAAATTTCAGTGAGAAAATAGAGCCTCGCTTCCGGTAGCGCTCTCCAATCTCCGCCCTTCAACCCCCGCCCCCTCCTCTCAACCACACACACGCACACACAGATGTGGTGCTGGAGGTTCGAACTAGGTGCCAAACTCTGAACACTTACCATCATCTCATTCGAAAGCTGAAGCCATTTTCGAAAATTTCAATGAGAAAATAGAGCTCGCTCCCGGTAGCGCTCTCCAATCTCCGCCCTTCGACCCCCCCTCTCTCAACCACACACACGCACACACAGATGTGGTGCTGGAGAGTTTGAACTAGGTACCCAAACTCTGAACACTTACCATCATCTCATTCGAAAGCTGAAGCCCTTTTCGAAAAAAGTTCAATGAGAAAAATAGAGCTCGCTCCCGGTAGCGCTCTCCAATCTCCGCCCCTTCAACCCCCCTCCTCTCAACCACACACGCACACACAGATGTGGTGCTGGAGGTTCGAACTAGGTGCCAAACTCTGAACACTTACCATCATCTCATTCGGAAAGCTGAAGCCATTTTCGAAAAATTTCAATGAGAAAATAGAGCTCGCTCCCGGTAGCGCTCTCCAATCTCCGCCCTTCAACCCCCCCCCTCCCCTCAACCCCACACACGCACACACAGATGTGGTGCTGGAGGTTCGAACTGGGTGCCAAACTCTGAACACTTACCATCATCTCATTCGAAAGCTGAAGCCATTTTCGAAAAATTTCAATGAGAAAATAGAGCTCGCTCCCGGTAGCGCTCTCCAATCTCCGCCCTTCAACCCCCTCCTCCTCTCAACCACACACACGCACACACAGATGTGGTGCTGGAGGTTCGAACTAGGTGCCAAACTCTGAACACTTAGCATCATCTCATTCGAAAGCTGAAGCCATTTTCGAAAAATTTCAATGAGAAAATAGAGCTCGCTCCCGGTAGCGCTCTCCAATCTCCGCCCTTCAACCCCCCCTCCTCTCAACCACACACACGCACACACAGATGTGGTGCTGGAGGGTTTGAACTAGGTGCCAAACTCTGAACACTTACCATCATCTCATTCGAAAGTTGAATCCATTTTCGAAAAATTTCAATGAGAAAATAGAGCCTGCTCCCGGTAGCGCTCTCCAACCTCCGCCCTTCAACCCCCCCCTCCTCTCAACCACACACACGCACACACAGATGTGGTGCTGGAGGTTCGAACTAGGTGCCAAACTCTGAACACTTACCATCATCTCATTCGAAAGCTGAAGCCTTTTTCGAAAATTTCAATGAGAAAATAGAGCTCGCTCCCGGTAGCGCTCTCCAATCTCCGCCCTTCAACCCCCCTCCTCTCAACCACACACACGCACACACAGATGTGGTGCTGGAGGTTAGAACTAGGTGCCAAACTCTGAACACTTACCATCATCTCATTCGAAAGCTGAAGCCATGTTCGAAAAATTTCAATGAGAAAATAGGGCTCGCTCCCGGTAGCGCTCTCTATTCATCTCCATGCTCTCGCGGGCTCCGTTGGTCGCAATTTCCATATTACAAATATCCGTAAATCGCTCATAACTTGCGAATTAGATAAAGTTAATTTCTCGAACTATGGCATCAGGTGCGGACCCCTGGAACTACATTTGTACGTAGATCGAGCATTCGGTGATATGCCATTTATTTTTGATGTAGAAATAATCACGGTTCTATTTTCCGCCATACACCCGGTACATCCCTAGACGTTGTGGGATATCAAAGCCAGCGTGGCCGCCGGATAGAACGGCTGCGCGAGACTGACCGCGTGCCGCAACGTATACAGCTACTTGTATACAGACCCTACGATCGCAGAGATTCTTGACCGCAGCAAGCAACTGGCGCGTTTGAACTTAGACATTTTATAGTTTTTACAAGGAACGAAACAAAGAGGCCGTTGGCAGGGATCTACCTTTCTGCCCACGCGTCGGAAACTCTTCAGCTGTGAACTCGGCAAGAACACGGAAATATTTATAACTATTTGTCACGCCCAACAAAGTGATTTGAAAGTCGCCCCCACCAAAAAAAAAGTTAAAAAAATGGCATGGAATTGATTTATTAATGAAAGAGAGATATTAGCGTCAGAAAAGAGACAATTCTGCTGCTGCTTGGTGTAAATAAGTTTTAAAAGATTCCTCTTCTGATCTATATTGCATCGAAAATCTGCCTGGCTTCAAGAATTGAGGAGGCTACGAAAAGAGTTTCTAAAATAAACCGGCGATACAGCTTGACTCACTGAATAATGTAATTCTACCTAACACACTAGACCCCCACGCGCCCAACGAGCTCAAATGTTTGAGTAAATTTACGACAGTCACTGAGGTCTTTGTTTCTGCGGGTAATTATATATTCAGCACCAGACGCCCGAAGAAGAATACGAGTCCAGAATTACGCTTGGTGATTTCATTAAAAGGAACCCTTTCTCAAAGCACACTTGCGTTCGCGTGTTAGTTAGTTAACAAAGCCACGACGAAAAATGATGAGAAAAAAAGAAAAACCAAGATTTGCCGAGACAGCGCAAGATTACTTTAAATGACACTTTGTTTCGCGGGTGTTTCATTTCCAGCTGCGCACGTCATTAAAAACTTAGCCACCACCTTTCGGCTTTTTATTTTTCCTTCAGAGAAGGGCGATCAACGCCTTGGATGTCTTCTTCCAAAGACACCTCCGCTTCTAGGAACGCGGTGAAAAGCAGGGCGACAGAAGCGCGAGAACTATGGTGGTTTCGCGTTTATCGGGAACGCTGGAGTTTTTCTGCACCTCGTGTGCTTCTGAATTACGCTCGCAGCGGCATCTCTGGACTCAAGACATATTTAAGGTATGTGATTTCCGAAAAGAAAAAGAATTCTGACACATAAATTAGAATTTGTAAAAATATAGACAGCTCCAAGCCGGAACATATTCAGTTACTATTCTGTAAGGCATGGGTTTGGCCGACGAGACTCGGCGACCGTTGCTATGCACAGCCGCCGAGTTGAGGAGAAAGAAGAAGTAGCTGAAGGGGTTGTCGGTTCTGGCGGTTGGAATGAGCGGCCATGATTTACGGGTGTCTCAAGGCTCGTTCACACAGACCCATTTCCTTACGTTACGTTACGAGAAGTTACCGGGAAATCTGTGCTTCGTGTTAAGCGTGGCTACCAATTCAAGGAGATAGCCTGGCACGCAACATTCCAGACACGAACGTTTCAGTGACGACGAGGCAGGACGGTGAGTTACCGTGGCAACCAAACACAAGGCCCGTCGTAGCGTAACGTAAGGAGTTGAGCTCGGTTCAACTTTCCACACAGCACCGTTTTCTCAGGTTACGTCTAAGTCACCGAAACATCCGTGTCTCGAATGTTGCGTGCCAGGCTATATCCTTGAGTTGGTAGCCACGCTTTATACGAAGCACAACTTTCCCGGTGACTTTTCGTAACGTAACGTAAGGAAACGGGTCTGTGTGAACGAGCCTTCAGATCAAGTGTTTAAGAGACGTTGGAACCTGACAAGTGGGGGCTCGTCCGGGATCTTAAGATGTCTCATCGACCGCTTTTCGTGCCGCCGGACTTTGTCCGTACGATGATGCAGCAAACGGATGGTTCAGCGCTCCATCGGAAACAGATCGCCGCCCACATTCGCGAGCTCTTGATTGCCGCGCCCATCGAGCTTGCAGAAGGTGAGCTCGACCCTGAGCTGCCTCAGCCCTTGCAGCCTTTGTTGCCTCAGCCCTTGTTGCCTCAGCCCTTGCTTGCCCTCACCGTTGGTAACGCCAGCCGTCAGTGCGACCAACGGAGCGCCCGATCTAGATCCCATGCATGCCCTGTGGATCTCCGCCCAGCCTCCCAGGTTCTCTGGCTTTGGAGATCTACAGTCACCAGAAGGATTCATAGAGAAGCTCGAGAGTTACTGCCTAATCCACGGTGTCAAGCCAGAGGATCGCATCAGCCGTGTCGTTCCCGCAGTTCTCGACGGAAGTGCCAAGCTGTGGTTTCGCTTCGCGGGGAGTTTACGAGCTGGGGCAGCTTCGTCACCGCGTTCCATAGTCAGTTTGCGCCGGTGGACAAGAAGAAGCGACTGAAAGAGGAACTGCGGAAACGAACTCGAACACCCGAGGAAAACCTGAAGCAGTTCATATATGTCATCAGCAGTTACTATGACAGGATCGGTGAGCCTGTGACAGATGCGCAGAAGGTGGAGAGGGTACTCCGACAGATGCACCCGCAGTTCCGGGATCTCGTTGAAGGAAGGACCTTCGCCACGCTCAAGGAACTCGCCGACGCTGCCGATGGATTAATGGAGCGCGTGTGGCGACGTCTCCAATACGTACCCCTCCCCAACTTTCAAACCAAGTGGCCCGGGACTTGGTGTTCCAAAGTCGAACGGCGACGCCAGTGACTCGTCCAGTGACTCGAACGGCGACGCCATGACTCGTCAGTTCGGTGACGTCAGAGTATAGCAGCCTGGACCACGCCCACCCTCGCTGCTCCAAACGCGTACCCCTGGTGCCTGCATCCGGCGGCCCTGCAGCCTTCGTACTACAGGCATCAACTCGGTGCTGTCGCGGCGCACAGCGTAGCACCGTTCCACAGGAGTTTCAGCAGTTTCGGCAGTTTCGGCAGTCCAATCCGACAGCAGGCCGTGCCCCAAGAAAACAGCTATGATCGCCAGCTACAGTGTCACCGGTGTGGGGGCGTGGGACACATGTCACGCCAGTGTCCCACGAGCGCACGTCGGGGCCGGGGCCGACCTCGCTGTTTTCGCTGCAACGAGCCCGGGCATATGCAAGCGAGTTGTCCGGGAAACGGCAGGCAGTAGACGCCGCACCGGCAGGCGTCTACATGTCAGTGCAGGTAGCTGCAGCAGCCGGTGGAAAACAGCCGCTTCTGGAGCTTCGCATAGGGGACAGAATCTTTCGCGCACTCCTGGACACCGGGTCAAGCGTCAGTCCAGCAGGAAATGCAGCTATTGAGACAGCAGTGGCTGGAGGAGCGACTGTTCGAGAAGAGCAGCACTGCCTTCGTCTTGCAGCCGGTTGGTCTCAGACAACAAGCTCCGTACGATGCCGAGTGCATTGGGCAGGGGGATCACGTCAGCAGCGATTCCTCTACATGACGCAGGCCTTTGCAGGGACATAGTGCTAGGCAGAGACTTTCTTAACGCTACCGGCATCTCCATACATATTTCTTCGAGCGCTTGGACGATCGGGTCTGAACAACAGAAGCGTGTCCCGTTTTCCAAGGGTGAAATCCAAAGACAAGGGTCCGGCCAGGCCAATAACGAACAAGTGTATAGCTTAGAGCGATTGTTCGCCCAGTCAAGTGAAGGCCCTTGTGTGCAGAGAGAACAGCCTGCGGATGATCAGTTCCTACGAGAAAATGACCGACGTCAGGCCAAGATGCCTACAGATGATCGACATCTGCTGCACGACGACAATCCTGACGTTGACTATGCAAAGCATCCGGATGTTTTAACCATGCTGGCAAAGTTTGGCACACTATTTGACAAACGTCCTGGTTGCACGGGACTGATGGAGCACACCATCAACACTGGAGATTCCGCGCCGATTCGCTGCAGGCTTCGCCCGGTCAATGCTCACAAAAGGCAGATTATGGATTCCTGCATCGAAGATCTGCTGCAGCAGGACTTGATACAACCCAGCTCGAGCCAGTGGTCCTGTGCCCCAGTCCTGGTTGCGAAGAAGTCGGGAGGGTACCGACTAGCTGTGGATTACCGGCCGCTCAATGCTAAAACCCAAGTTCCGGTATACCCAATGCCACGGACAGACTGGGTACTGGCAGAGTTGGGCAGAGCTCAGTGGTTCACAAGCTTCGACCTGTCCCAAGGCTTCCTCCAGATTCCTGTCCGCCACGAGGATATCCCCAAGACTGCATTCATATGCCACAAGGGTACATTTGAATTCAAAAGGATGCCCTTTGGCGTGGCTGGTGGACCAGCCACGCCAAAGAATGTGACCAGCCACATTCCAAGCTCTCATGGACAAAGTACTTGTGGGAATCAAGCACCAATTTTGTATGGCCTTCTTGGATGATGTCTTGATATAATCCAGTTCATTTGAAGATCACTTGCGGCATATTGAAGTGGTCTTGTCTAGGATCGCCCACGCTGGACATACCATCAATCCGACGAAGACGCAAGCCTGCAGGCGGTCGCTGAAGTTTCTAGGGCACATAATTTCACCGGGAGAGTGCAGGCCTGATCCGGATAAAGTTGCAGCTGTACGCGACTTCCCAACCCCCCAAAGTGTCAAGGACATTCAAGCCTTTCTTGGATTGGCCGGGTACTACCGGTCTTTCCTGCCAAAGTTCTCTGAAGTGGCCCGTCCTTTGACTATTCTTCTACAGAAGAATGTATCCTGGCGTTGGAGCAACCGGCAAGAAATGGCATTTCAGCAGCTGAAAACCATGCTGGCAGACGAGGTGGTGGTTGCACTCCCTGATCTCAATCGACCGTTCGTGGTGGAGACCGATGCGAGCGGCACCGGCATCGCAGCAGTCCTCTTGCAGGACACGGAGGGACAACTGCGGCCAGTGTCATTTATTAGTCGATCTCTGAACGCAGCTGAAAGGAACTACACCGTGCAAGAATGGGAGTGTTTGGCCGTAGTCTGGGCCATTGACAAGTTCAGGCCGTATTTGGAACATACCAAGTTTGAGGTGCACACCGACCACGCTTCTCTCAAGTGGATGTTCACCACAGAACAGACTTCAAGCAGGGTACGTCGATGGGTGCTATCGCTTGCAAGGTTTCGATTGCCTCATCAGACACCGTCAAGGAGCAGCAAACATCCCAGCTGATGCTTTGAGCAGGTTCCCTGCTCCAGTCACGGTACCGCCGTCGGAAGCACTGGACATCGAAACCGATGAATGGTTCCCCATAGAGACGGTGGAGCCAGAGCACCGACTTCGGTTCGAGGAAAATGCCACAGTGGAGGAGACGGACATATCACTCCTCCTCAATGCATCCCAGCTTGCTGATGAACAGCAGAAAGATCCTGAAATCTCCGAGGTAATTCGTTACCTCCAAGACCGAATCCTACCGACCGACGAAACAGAGGCACGTCGAATACAACATGTTTCTGAGGATAGTGAAATCGATCATGACGGACAGCTACTAAAAGTTTCAGGGGAAAGAAAACTCATCTGGGTTCCAAAACAAATACGCCAGACGGTACTGCAGTTGTTACACGATAACCCTTTAAGTGGACACTTGGGGTACTTCAAGACTCTGAAGCGGGTCGCTGAGAGGTATTTTTGGATCGGTATGAGGTCTGACGTTTCACGCTATGTGCGATCTTGCCCGTCCTGTCAGACTCTGAAGCCTCGTCGTCAAAAGCCGGGGGGACTAATGGACAGTACCTGGGCAGAGGAACCTATGGCACAGCTGAGCGTAGACATCATTGGGCCATTGCCTATATCAAAACGCCACCACAGATATCTTCTCGTGGTCATCGACAAGTTCACGAAGTTTGTTGAACTATTTCCACTTCGAGCTCCGACCAGTAAGGCCATCCTGGAAAAAATGATTGAGGTGTTTTGTCGTCATGGCTTCCCAAAAAGCATATCCAGTGACAATGGAAGAGTCTTCGTTTCCCGCCTGTGGAAGGGCGTCATGAAGCACCTCGGCATCATAGACCGCCACACGGTACCGTACCGCCCTGCAGGGCAGATGGTAGAGCGGCATAACGCAACAGTAAAGCAGTGCCTCGTGGCATACTGCCATGACCATCGTGACTGGGACCAACGTATCCCTGAAGTTTCATTCGCGATGAGAACTTGCGAAAGTGTGACCACAGGGTACACGCCAGCTTTTCTGTGCTATGGGCGCCAGCTCCGCAAACCATGGGAACAAAACCCCGGTCAACTTCCTACACCAGACAGCCGAGCTCCAGGCTTCGTGGCAGAGGTGACATCTAGGCTGCAAGACGCACACGAGTTTGCGCCAGAGATTTAGACGAAGAGCCCAGGAGCAGCAGCGCCGCTACTACAACAGAAATCGACGACAGTGTAACTTTAGGATCGGTGATCTTGTGCTCCGTGATCTGCACACTCTGAGCGATGCCAGCAAGGGCTTGGCGGCAAAATTGGCACCGAGACGCTCTGGGCCATTCGTGGTGGTGAAAGTGGGGCTGGAATGACTATCGCTTGAAGGGCCGCAATACTGGACGCCCAGCGGGACTGGGCACATGCGACCAGCTGCTGAAGTTTTATGAGGGGGGGGATGTGTGTATAAAACGGGGAAAGGGGTTTAATGGCTATGCGAAATGTTATTCTCCGATAGGGAAAAGACTCGCATAGCCAAAGGGGAGAGGGAAGGAAAGATGTGGATTGAGATGGGTTGAATAAAATATTTTGAAGTTACTAGGGGAAAGCGCCAATCAAATCATTTGTAGGGTAAAGGGAGGGGGGGGGGTACAAGCGTTGCTAAACACACGTCTAAAACATGGTTCAAAGTAAACGTTCGATAAAACGCGCAAGTGCCAACAGTCGCTCAATCGCTCCCAACATTTCAGATCGCCTCTAACTGCCGCGCGCAATTCGGAAACCGGTAAAGATCTCGTCACACGTTTGCGACATGACAATGATGCAACAGAGGAAATAACGGGGTAGAACCGGAGGGTTGTGGCCGCTTCGCGGCGGCGCGACATGTTACCGTAGCTCGCGTCGCGGCGACGGCTGTACTTGGCAATTGAAGTTTTATGAAGACCGGTGAGCATTTAATCTAGGGGGATAGGGGGTTTGGCCGACGAGACTCGGCGACCGTTACCATGCACAGCCGCCGAGTTGAGGAGAAAGAAGAAGTAGCTCGAGGGGTTGTCGGTTATGGCGGTTGGAATGAGCGGCCATGATTTACGGGTGTCTTAGATCAAGTGTTTAAGAGACGGTGGAACCTGACAATTCAAATCACAATTGCTATCGTTTCATAGGAAAAAAGTTTTTTTTTTTTTTTTTATGGGAGACTTAGGGTAGTAAACAGGAATGATTACCTTAAACTCATGATCTGAACGAAACGCATCTTTGACCCGAACAAAATCATCTGGCTATTGCTGCGGAATTATTTATGTCCTGCCGATTCATTTGTGTGCTTATTTTTATTTCGATAAATTAAAATATTCACAGTTCAAGTTGAGTTTGGTCATACAAATATGTAAACGTATTGTTTTAATATATACAAAAACATTGAATTAAAATATAATTACACGAGTGACTAACCTCAAAAGATGACATCAGAAATCCATGACTCTACCTGTATTTTATTTTTATTTATATTTTTTTGTCTTTGTTTTACGTTTTGTTTTTAAGATGCAAGAGGCTTCAACTTTCTTGTTTTATACCGGTTGTGTTGTGGCTCGTAAACTCCCTTAGATTCATTTTACCCATGCCAACTTTTTGTAATGTGTACCGACATTTGTGCCAATAGGCAGGCGACAGGAGTACTTAAAGGGGCGATGCAACGATTTTTGCATTTTGCGCAAATATCGCTTAGAACAGATCCCTGACGTTAATGACCTGTAAAATACCGGTCCATTTTTCACCACACGCAATCGAAGTCGCAGAAAAAAAATAAAGAAAAAAAAGCAGCGTTCACTCCCTCAACTCGCAGCCAGAACAAGCGGCCACGTGATCTGGAGCCGATTATATGCCGCCAATGTTGATCATAGCCATGCGCTGGGGTTGGCAAGGCACAGGACACACGCTGAGTTCCAGACATTGGTATGGCTCGGCTATTGTCGTCATTGCAGCGATAGGACACAGGACACTACACGAATGCTTCTCCAGCTATCGATTATCACGAGCCCAAATCGAGTGTCCACGCCATGCTCGGGTCCAATCTATGAGCCGCATTCAAATATCGTCACTGGGCGGTACTGCTACCGCCCAGCTACGTCATCAGGTTTCGCGAAGGGGGATTGAATGAAAACACTCGGTTTTGTCCTCGAAATTACAGCGCAACAAAGGAGTTTCTTGGTCAGTGGCGTTGCGTGCGAGTATCCTTGAGCCCCACTTGTGCCCGTAAGCTCGTGTAAACTGAAAAACATTCCAATTGAATATCGTTGCACCGCCCCTTTTAAAGAGAAACTGAGGCGGTTCCGTATTTGAGTAGAAACACTTAAATCGTATTCACTTGGCCTCCAGGATCCCGAATATCGAGATTATTTTAAAATTTGGTGCACGGAGGATGCAGAAAATAATTTTAAAAATTTCGCTGAACCCCTCCTTCTCGGAGCGTTACGTCTTAATAGGAGTTTTCGAAATCTTCGCCGTCGTGCCTCTTCAGCGCCTATCAAAGCTATGCACGCGCACTTTCTCTATTTAAAAAAAAGTCAGGAAAAGACGTCACAACTGTTGTCAGTGTGGGGGAATGTCTAAACGGATAGCAAACAGGACATCTGGCGGCCGCCATGCTCCCCCTCATGTAAGCATGCACGTGAAATTGCAGGCCTGTCCATAGCCTCCTCTATACTGACAAGACCTCGCAGATCGCCACGACAAGCGGCCGCCGAAATTGAAATGGTAGAGCGGCAGACAACGCATGGAGAGGAGAGCCACGTGATGGGCGCCCCGCTGCGGCAAGACGCCCAAACACACATCTCCCGAGCGATGAAATGTCTGCTCGTGCTGCTCGCGTTCCTCGCGCTACCGGTTCTTTCCTCGTCGGGTTTGAAAACCATGTTTTGGGTCCTCGCCGCTGCAAAAGCTGAGCACTGACGTCCAGGCTCCCAGAAAGCGCTCTATGCTACCAGATCTTCGCGCTCCAAATCTGCGACCGGGCACTCTATGACTCCGTCGTCAAACTGCCAGGCTTTGCGAGTATAGAGGAGGCTATGGCCTGTCAAACTATCTTCACGCGCATGCTGCACGTGCTTGCACGCATGGGGCCCCAGTCGGGACGCCACGCTTGCAAACGTCTGTACCTGGCAAGCTTACAATTGCACGCGCTGCCCACACGAGCGACACGCGCTTGGCGGACGAAACATAATTTTATGACGTAAAGGCTGGTCGGAGGTTTTTCGTGTTTTCTCGCGTTTAGTTACATCTTCAAGGAATATGAAAGTGATTTTCAACGGGATATAAATATTATAGGAATCAACCTTTACCTCGTTTTTTTAAGAACCTCTTCAGCTTCCTTTTGAACGTGCTCTGAGGTGGTTTCTGAGATCGTCTAAATATGGGGATAACTCACTCAGCGAGCTCTAAGCATCCATTGAAATTAAAAAAAAAAAAATCATAAGGATGCAAGGTTGATTTTTCTATTACAAAAACAAACAATCAGAGATCGCACATACCGAGGTCATGCCCGGCGATGGGGTGATTATTGTTCCGGCAGCCAGGATGACATGTGACTAATGAAAACGCGACATTTTGTTGAGATTGAAAACACTGTTATTACAAAATGTGTATGCTTTTGTAGATGATAAATACAAATAAAAGTAGTCGAAAAATATATTTTTTCTTCCTGCGTGAAGGGAACATATTGCTACAAGAATCGTCTAGAAAACAGCGCACTATGTTCTTTTTTTTGTTTTATTTTTGGGAGTGATGTGTCCGGTCGTCAGCTGTCGAGCGCTCGCTCGCAGGGTTGAATCGTAATCCGGGTTGCATGGGCGATGAACCGCGCGTATTCGAGATATCACTGCGCGGTTACACCGGTCGGAGGCCTATGAATCCCACGCTTGCTATTGGCTGACAGTGGTCCTGGTTTCGGAACATGCTCCTCCCATCGCCGGAGATTAAATCTGTATTGCGATCCTTGATTAGTTTTTTAATAAGAAATTGGGATCGCGTATCGTCATGATTTAGAGGTCTTCTAGGATGCTCAGAGCCAGCAGAGCGAGTTATCGCATTATTTAGGCTATCCCAGAAACCTCCTCAGGGCACCTTTAATGACTATATGACTAAACCAATTTTTGGTCTAATGAGTGATTTTGCTTTCAGTGTTCGTCATAGCAGTTTTTCAAGGCCGCAATATTTAGGTTCACATTACCCTTAGATAATAAAATTATCAGTCAGGTCGTTCTTTTTATAGTTTCCGCAGAATTGTACTTCAACAATTTTTTATCAAGAAATCATAAACGTTGCGAGATTTCTATAAGAAAAGATACTTTATTATACACACATTACACAGACCTTTTGTGAAGAGTCTCTCCTACTTCAAAGAAAAGCATCGAAGTCTGCGATAATGTTTTAGCTCAGTTGTATTTCGTGGCCCTACGTTTTCAAACTAGGAAACTTGTACGGATATTTGTACAATACACTATGTATTAAATTACTATTTATTGTTTTCCATGTGAAGGAACAGTCTAAAGAGGCAATGTATTTATAAATGTCTTTTTTGCTTTTGTGAAAAAAGATAATGCAAAGCTACGCGTAGATGGGAGACGCATATTGAATGACTCTCTTCAATTCAATTCAATATAATTCAATTCAATTCAATCTATTTTCCCAGAAAACATCCTGGAAAGGACTATGGGCAATTCAAAGATATGAACTGGGTCAATGGGTTCAATTAGTTCAGTCATTAAAAAAACTGCTTTCACTCAATTCGCTTGTCCTAATTTTATAAACAACCGTTTAATCAAAGTTTTTCTATAATGAGCATAATTATTCTGCCCAAAAGAAATAATTCCAGGCGTTCCGACAATCCTCTGAACGGATTGCATACATGCAATCCTGCATACATCCTCTGAACGGATTGCCAAAACATTTGTCATTGATGACAAAATCTGTTGCAAGCCAGAAGGATATTTAAATTGTGATTGTCTCTAGCACATTAAACCTAGCGAGGAGAACGTGCCTCAACTAAAACGCTGTTGATTTAAATTTCTTGAGAGCTTTGTTTTTCCTAGACACTAAATGCACGCTGAAAAGGTGTAGCAATGGCTTGTTCGTAAATACGAACAGTCTCAGGTGCCGCTTCGCGATTTTACGCCAGAATGAGGAATAAAACAATGACTAATATTGCCAGGAATAATAATAAAAAAATACATGGATGAATTCTGAAAATTATTGTTTTTGAAGTAATCGAACCAAACCGGACGAGAAGAACAGAGAGAGAGAGAGGTGACGTGAGAGAAGTAGGGGAGGTTGTTCTAGCGGGAATGCTGAACTGGTTCCCCATGAAAGAAAGTGGAGAGAAAGGAATGAAAGGGGGATAAAGGATAGGGAGAAGGAAAATAAAGAAAAATAAAATAAAGATGTGAGCGCGCTGAGAGTTAATATCGAGTTATTTCACAGGCGGTTTGCTACACCGGATTCGTCGAGGAAGTTCAGTAGCAGGTGTTGTATTATTTGGCGGCGACGGGCTGAACCACTTGGATAGATGATGTCCTCGTCGTCTGGATCACGAAGTCCAATTTTGGTGAGCTCAGTGACGAACCGGTGACGTGGATCGCTATATTCTTCGCAGTTGAAGAGGATGTGGCAAATGTTTTCTTCATCGTTGCAGTTCGGACACTGGGGGCTCTTTATTGCAGATATTTTAAAAAGAAACGCATTTGTAAATGCACTTCTGCTGCGTATTCTTATGAGGAGAGTGCTCTTCTTTCTTGTGAGACCCTTTGTGACGCATGGCTGATGTTGGGAGTATGTGGTGGGAGCAAGTTCAGTTATGTAACTTTTGATGGACTTTCGCGTCGCATTGAAATCTGTTGGACTGGGAATAGTGCGCGGCAGTCCATGTACCGCTCCTGCGAGTTTATCGGCTTCGGAATTACCAAACAATCCCACATGTGAAGGCACCCATTGAAACGCAATGTTGAATCCAGTATTGTGTAACTGTTTTAACGCAAGTCGTATGGTGGCCGTCGTTTCGTCCATGGAGCCAGGATTAGCTAGGCGTTGAAGGCCCGCTCTTGAATCGGTGACCAGCACTACAGTTTGTGGGGTATGTGAGGTAATGTAGTTAAGTGCTTCCTCAATGGCCTTAAGCTCTGCCGTGGTGGAGCTGACCACCGCTTGAAAACGGCCGCTCCATGTCGTGTTCTTCTTCGGTATTACAAAGCGCCGCGGTAGCGCTGCACGTTCCAAAGTGGACGGAGCCATCGGTATAGACGCTTTACACACGCGCCAGATTACAGCCGCCATTGCCGACCTTCACTTGTCTTACCGAGATGCCGAGCCACTGAAGCGGGCGTTGACGAGCCTCCACCAAGGCCAATGCTAAAAGGAAGGACACCATAAAATCTAAGATGGCAATAGCCTGGCCTGTTGTGGCAATGACAAAGTGAAGTGAACGTAATAAGAGCAAACAAAAACGGAAGGTCGGTTATGGCGGCACCCGTGCAAAGCTGCTGCAAAGCGTCTATATGCCTGTAGAGCTCCTGGGTATTTTGAGGAAAGGACCTCCTCAGCAATTTGCCGCAGTACAATTACTGGTACATTTCCCTTCCTATACACTCCCGGGAGATGTAGATCGTACATTACTGATGGTTCGCGCCATGGCGGTTCTTCAGTGCAAGTTAGGGGACGAGATTTCTGGAGCGATGATTCAGCAGTGTATAGCTCTTGTAAATGTAGGGTGAACTTAGAACGTCTTGCTTCTAGTTTCTTTAGCAACGTCACTCCACTTCTGGTTTGATGAAGACGTACAAGTTGAGTGAGTACCGATTGTGTCGCTCTCAGGTTAAGGTCTAGAGATGAGCCCTCTGCATAAAACGCACTCATTAGGTGCTGCTCTCGGAACGCCATGGCGGTTCGTAGTCCTCGGCGGTGGATGCGTTCTAAGCGAGTTTTTTGTGTGTCAGAGAGATGCGTGAAAGGTAGAGCATATATCATGCGGCTCACAACAAGTGAAGTG
Source organism: Ixodes ricinus (assembly GCA_037355805.1). Taxonomy (NCBI): domain Eukaryota; kingdom Metazoa; phylum Arthropoda; class Arachnida; order Ixodida; family Ixodidae; genus Ixodes; species Ixodes ricinus. The sequence goes on from JAZHYW010012112.1 coordinate 40,177, forward strand.
TGTAGCCCAAGCATGGATCTTGGAGCATTTCCCCAACTTAGCCCGCCAATGCGCCGGATGGCATTTACAAATTTAGTTGATGCTTCGGCTATCCTGTCAGCTTGCTTTTTTCCTTTTAATCTTGAGTCCAAGGTAACGCCGAGGAGCTTGTATACTCTGACGCGTTGAATTTCGCTCTTGCTAATATTTAGTTCAATATTAGGGCACGAGCGTCTCTTCGGGTGCGGTAAAAGCATGTACGCAGTTTTTCTTTTGAAACGTTTAGTCCTACTGCATCCAAATAATCAACTAATCAACAACTGTGTCGATTGCGGGCTGCATAGCATTCCTTAACGTGTCCCGTCTTGTTGCACTCGTCCAGAGACTGATATCATCCGCATAGACAGAGCACGATGTATAAGGAGATGTTCTTTTAATAGCTGGAGGAAGGCCTGCCATTGCGACGTTGAACAATATGGGGCTGAGGACACAACCTTGGGGAAGTCCAATATTTGTATGATGTGTGACACTTAGGGTGTTCCCAAGGCGCACTTGGAAACATCGGTAGCTCATAAAGGCAGACAAAAACGTCTGGACACGCCCGGTGATTCCGATTCTGGTGAGTTCTTGAAGGACAGATGGGATGCTGACATTATCAAAAGCCTTTTCTACGTCGAAGAAAACAGCGAGTGTTGTATTTCCTGTCATTCCTTCATGCTCAACACTGCTGACAAAATCCAGTAGACTAACTGATGCGCTAAGTTTTGGACGAAACTTTGTCATTTCGTCTGGCAGTAACTTCTGACGTTCCAGAAACCAAGCTAGTCGACTTTGAATTAACCGTTCCATCAGCTTTGCGACGCATGAAGTCAGTGCTACTGGTCTGTACGAGGTAGGCAGCTCTGGTGGTTTCCAGGTTTCTGTACAGGGACAATCGTTGAAAGTTTCCACTCATCTGGCACTCTTCCAGATTCCAAAACTTTGTTAAACAAGCGAAGCAGGGAAAAATAACCAGAGGGAGGAATGTTTCGCAAGGCTTGATAGGAGATTCCGTCCGGGCCAGTGGCGCTGTGGCGACGGCATTTCCGTAGAGCCACGCTCAACTCATTTTGTGTGAACGGGTCATCCAAGAGACTTGCCGTGCGGTTTACTTGAGCTGGCCGCAGCAATGTACGAGCCTGGTTAGAGTATGAAGTGGCAAATTCTTCGGCTAGGTCACGTAAGTTTGTCTGTTGAGCAAGCGCTAATGTGTCGAAGGGTCGAACCGGACGTCTGTTGCCGCTTAGGCAGCGAATCACCCTGCAGACTTTGCCAAAAGAGATTCGTGAATTCGATTCTTCGCAAAATTTTCTCCATTGGCTCCTGAGAAGCTGGTTGGCGTACCTCTTAAAGACTGTAGATATTCGGTTGAAATTTATTTTGTTCTCGAGAATCGGGTGTCGTCGATGGCGAATCTGTGCCCTGCGACGAGCTGTGGAGAGGTTTATCAGCTTTAAGTCCGTGGATGGGAAGTGTTATGGTAATCGTATAGTTCTTATGCTGTTTCTTAGTGCTGTCTTGATTTAATCAATGATATCATCATTCGTAGAGTCAAGTATAAAGCGAAATGTGTCCCAGTGGATAACATGACATACTTTCTTTTTAGTGTTGCCACAGCCTCTCATCTGAATCCAAATAGGAAAATGGTTGGTTCCCATTGTATCAGGTGCCGTGGACCATGTAACGTTGAGGGCTGGATCATGCGCTGTTAACATCTATTGCTGAAAATGTCGATGGTATTCGCAAGTATGTCGGGCTGCCCGTATTTGCCACCACAAGTCCTGCTTCATCGAAAAGTTCTTCGAGTTTCTTTCCTCGGCGATCTGTTCGTACGTTGCCCCACATTGTATGATGCGCGTTGAAGGCTCCGCATATAATAAGGTCTTGGCGATGCTGTAGACACCAGCTTTGGAAGCGGTCGAACATGTCAGTACTGCTTCCGGGACGTATGTATAGAGAGACAACAAGTACAGTTTTCTTTCCAATGCGTACCTTAGCTGCAACAAATTCTGCGTCCTCCATACATAAATCAGTGGTTGGGATTTGACACGGGGGAAGTTCTCGGCGAATAAAAAGGCAACAAGGCGTGAAGTTGGGCTAGTTGGTTCATAATGCAAACTTTGAAACAGCGCTAAAAACACAAGAGACAAGAACGAGAAGTGGACGAACACGACGCTGACTGGCAACTGAAGTTTATTCCTGCGAGGAATGGAAAGGAAAACATAAAAGATGCACGATAGATAAAACATGATCCACCCCCTCGAGGCACGCCCGAGCACTTAAACGAATCTGCCGAATTTCTTAATGAAAGAGACTTCGTCATCCACCAAAGCCACAGACGGGGCACTAACAAACGTGTCCGCTCCGTAGGTAGAAATAAAAAACGCCTCATCAATTTCTCTAGTCACTTTGTTGCGGTGACGAGCCAGAATCTTAATCTCCGTGAAAACCGGAGAACACGAACACCTATCGCAGTGAACTGCAAGGTGTCCCGACGGTGAAGACCGAAGGGAAAGGGAATGCTCCCTGGCCCTAACATTGACACACCTCCCCGTTTGACCTATGTACACCTTGCCACATGACAAAGGGATCAGATAGACGACACCCGTCGCGCACGTAACATACCGGGTTCGGTGGCTAACCTCACACCGAGGCCCAGATGACCCAACAGATATGATTCTGCCCATTCGAAACTTGTCAAAAGGGCTATCGCTGTGTCATGTCTACGCACCTCTTTGGTGAAATCTTGTCACCACAGCTGCGAGAAAAGTTTTTTGTCTCAGGCCGGCAGATTGCATTCTGCTGGCTTCCCGTTGGCTGTGGTCGTGGGTGTTGCAGAATCCCTTCTCAAAGTGTTTAGAGGTCTTTTGAGTTTGAGGGAAAGGAGGAGGATGCCCTCCAGGCCGGTTGTTCTGCCTTATATGTACACACTTTTTCACATAGGATCAAGCAGGTGGCTGAGAAGTTTGACGTGCCTGTTGTGTTCTCAGCCCCTTCAAAGTTGTCCCGTCTTTGCGCCGCAGTTAATCGTGTTGGGTCATCTGGGCCTCGGTGTGAGGTTAGCCACCGAACCCGGTATGTTACGTGCGCGACGGGTGTCGTCTATCTGATCCCTTTGTCATGTGGCAAGGTGTACATAGGTCAAACGGGGAGGTGTGTCAATGTTAGGGCCAGGGAGCATTCCCTTTCCCTTCGGTCTTCACCGTCGGGACACCTTGCAGTTCACTGCGATAGGTGTTCGTGTTCTCCAGTTTTTCACGGAGATTAAGATTCTGGCTCGTCACCGCAACAAAGTGACTAGAGAAATTGATGAGGCGTTTTTTATTTCTACCTACGGAGCGGACACGTGTGTTAGTGCCCCGTCTGTGGCTTTGGTGGATGACGAAGTCTCTTTCATTAAGAAATTCGGCAGATTCGTTTAAGTGCTCGGGCGTGCCTCAAGGGGGTGGATCATGTTTTATCTATCGTGCATCTTTTATGTTTTCCTTTCCATTCCTCGCAGGAATAAACTTCAGTTGCCAGTCAGCGTCGTGTTCGTCCACTTCTCGTTCTTGTCTCTTGTGTTTTTAGCGCTGTTTCAAAGTTTGAATAAAAAGGGCTGCGCTCCCATTCGGAAAAGTCGAAATTGATGGGCACGTGTAAGTCTTGTACCCAGATAAAGAGCGACCACTCCGAAGGCCAGCCTCCGAAAAAGCCAAGACTGGTATTGGCGACTGTTTGATATATAATTTAATTTCGGAGAGTTTTGAATTCAGACCTCTGCAGTTCCATTGGAGTATTGTTGGGTATTCTTGTTTAACAGTCATATTGATTTGTTATCTGTGTCTGCAGTTTTTCTGTCTTACATTGTCGAGAGTATTGTCCTCAAGTTGCCGGTTGTGACAATTTATTTTCTTGATTATAATGCAAGGAGGGCCTCTAGGCACAATATGCCCTTAAGGGCCGTTTTGACTTCTCCTGCTGGTAAGCCTTCCATGACTTTTCTAATAGTTGCAAATACTGCTTTAACGATTGCCATTTTAGGACTCTCGGAGGCATCCCCACGCTCAGGAAGTGGTGTGCTTGCCGGAGAAGCTTTAATCACCTTTGATTCCTCCGTTGAACCACTTGTTCCGACGCTGGTGGAGGTCCTCGAGCCTGCAGGTGTCACGATCTCTTTTGACGGTATAACGTCGCGGTCGTTCGGACGTGCGTCTGAAAGAGCGGCTCTGTAACTTTTTGCTCCAGGCTTCTTTGACTTCCTCCGTGAGTTATTTCTTGGTTTACCAAGCTGGGAGATAGTTGGCGTCTCCGACGAGGCGTTTTCAATCGGGGAAAGCAGTGGGAAGTCATCTGGGCCTGCTGAAAAGTTAGGTTCCTGTCGCTGTGGTTTTGGTCCACGAAGGAATGCTTTAGTACGTGCCAGTGCTGCAAGTCGAACCTTGCAGTTAACGTAGCTTGCGGGGTGAGGATCACCACAGTTGGCGCATTTCATGGCGACGTCCTTAGAGCAAGATGTTATGTCGTGGGGACCTCCACATTTCTTACACTTTGTTTCCCCTTTGCAGTATTTTGCTACGTGTCCTATGGCTTGGCACTTGAAGTAGCGTGGCGGGGCCACTACGTGCTCTACTACGTCATGTTTTGTGAAACCAAGATTTACCTGGCTTGGTCTTTCAGTGTTCGGACGGAAGGTTAGAAGAACTTTGTCCGTTGGAATAGCTGCGGCTCCGGGCTGACCATCTCGGTGAAAGAGACGTCGGACAGCAATCACTCCCTCTGGCGCAAGGTAATCTAAAAGCTGAGCGTCGGAGTACCACTCGGGAACACCCTTGATGAGTCCGTGATTTTGTAGATATGTTGTGGACACGGAAGCTTGAACTTCAATGCCACACAGATTCTTCACTTTTAGCAATCGTCTGACTGCTTCCTGCTCGGCGACCTCCACACGGAGACCTCCACGTGCCGTGAAATGGTGGCGCAGTAGTTTCCCACCTGCTGCTGCGCTGATCGCGCTGCTGAGGTGCAATGGGTTCTGTTGCTGTAGGCGGCAAGTCTCATCCTTCGGAGTCAGGATAACTGGCACGCCAGTGCTTCTTTTGTGGCGATGTTCCACGAGGATGAAGTCATCTTCGTTGTCATCCATTAGATCACCAGTGTCACTATCGTCGGCGATGATCGTAGATTCTGAAGAGACGCTTTCATTGTCTTCATCTTCACTTTCTTTTCTACGTTTCACTGGGTTACGTGGACGCATATTATCTGCGGTCAATGCATCTTTCTTACGGCATTGAGACGAAGCGTCACCGCTTGTTCCAAGCTTGTCTAAGTGAGCCATATGTCGAAGTTGTGGAGTCTGAAAAAGCCTCCGGGTACTACCTTCGGGTTCCAGGGACCCAGTAGGTGGCCGTGAGCCCCTGGAGTGGCAGTGGTCGACAGGGAGTGACTGAATTTCCGCAAAAATATTAGAAAATTCGAGGAGCGTAGAAAGCAGCGATCCTGATACTAACAGTCTTCTTCTTCCTCCAACGAGAAGAACAAGATATTTGTTTGGTCGCTGGAGTTACGCGGGCCTGCGAAGGCGTGTGCCCCTCGGGACACGTGACTCGTGTTGATCGTGTGGGGGACACAGCATCCCCTCCCCCCTTGTTCACGGTGAAAAGCCCGCTAGGGGCGCTTCTGTTTTCCTCATTATAGGCAGTTCACGTGCTACCCACGCAGCACTCAATACTCAAAAATGTATTTGGAAATACAAATACTGGGGGATACATTAAAATAGTAGCTAAAATACTGATACTGAAATATATCTGTAAAAGTGTATCGCGATACGTACGGAAATAAAATATAGACAGAGGCAAAAAGTCTTTGGAAATACAAATACAAGAATACATTTTAGGGAGGGCAATGATTTCGGACGAAAAAAGTCTTCAATAAGCTCAAAAAGGAAAAAAGAAAGAAATTCGATGTCATCCTAAATCCCATTAAAACGTCACCACGCCCTTGTCCAATAAAGACGCCCCTGTCAACAATGATCACATGACGTCACGGTGGACTGAACTGGTATTCTTGATCTGTCGGTGTGGCCTTGAACATGAAACTACCGCGCTGCTGTATGAAAGGACAATACGTACTTTCGCTGTAGGTTACCTCGTTGAAGATCGAGCAGGCAGTGTCATTTGGAATTTTGGAGAATAGTGGACCACCTGAAGCATCCCGGAACACATGTCTTCTGTTACGGTTGAAAAAACGATATGGTGGCATCCCTGTTGTGAAGGTACTTTTTGCCGACCCTCCGCCACCGACGCATGGATTGCAGTCCTGAAGTTTCGCCTTGTATCATCCAAACAGAGACCTCATGGATTGCTACCTGATCTTGCCGGCACAGGTGCGAGCTCTCCGAGAAACAGCGCGCTCAAGACGATTCGCCGGTGTATGAAGTCTGGGTCGGCACAGCGAGGCCGCGAGGCCACGGCTGGCCTTTTTCCTGGGTTTCGGATTACCAGAGCAGCGGGTCACGTTCACGTCGGCTGATGACGTACCCTTGAGCCGTGCAATATTACGGGCGCAAACCCCGGACACATTCGAATATGTGTGAAACTTCACTGCGTGAGTCATCCTACTATTTCAAGTCAACCACCGCCAGGCTCGTGCTGCAACGGACTGTGACTCAGCTTTGCCAGCTGGGTGTACCGTGTACGCCTAGGCAAGAGAGACGGTTGGCAGCGGGCATTGGATGCCAGCAAACAATGATACAAGAAACCCTTACCTAAAGACCTGCGGCAGAAGATGCTCTGACTCCACTCCTGGCACGCCACCTGGTTCGAGTCCCCGACTACGCAACCGGAGGCATGCGGTTTAGAGAAGCTCGTTTGAGCGAACGCCGTTTTAACGACCCCAGTTCATCGAATTCCTTTATATAGGAACCAAGTGTAGAGAAAATGGTGATGAGCCTCCTTTTAGCGAATTCGGCCGCCGCGAAGTGGCGTGTACGGATAAGTCAGGTGACTTAACATTTTTGTAATGAGCCGCCGGAGACTGCCACCGCGAAGCGGCAGGAGCGCAGCAGGGGGTTTGGGTTAACACGCGCACCAGTGGTACACGCGCGAAGTAGACAAACCTTTTTTAAATAGCGTCCCCTTTTCGATAAACGGCATTATTTTTTAAACTGAGGCTCTGCTTTCTCTAAACCATGCTTCGATACAACGTGGCCGTTCTCTAAGCGTGCTTTGACGAAATGGCATTCGACCAACCGTAGTAAACCCCTACGCAACACTTCTCAGAAAAGAGAAGAGGGCGCACAGAAAAATAGTTTGGAGAATCGGAAAGAACCTTGGACAGCATAGTAACAATGCCACAGCATCTCCTCAACCCTAGTGCAATCAGAAGTAAAAAAAAAAAGCGTTCGGACTTGTATTTTTTTTGGAAAAGGGAGGGGGGTGTTTTTCGAGAAATGTAACGAAATTCATTTTAAACTCATTGTATCGCGAAACAAAGGAACATTCAATATGTATTTCGATACAGGAATACAGATACTGGTGAAAAAAATGTATCGCGATACAGACATACAGATACGAAATGTATTTCTGAAATACTATCGCGATACATTTGTATCGCGATACTGCCCAACCCTGCCACGCAGTTATGTTTTAATTTTCACAGTGCATAGAAGCTTGGCATTGCACGTGCTTGCACCAGCAGAGGAAGTTGAAGTATTGAAGTTGAAGTAGAAGGGTTGTGGAGAAATTCCACCGGGCGGCGATTCCCAAACTTCTCGCCGCCAATAAGCGCAGCTCATTTAGTGGCTCTAAGTCAATCAAACGGTCTGGCCAACGTTACTGGAGCAAGCTCAGTTTCACAGCTCCGCCTGCGACGTAGGCTCAGTGGCGTTCACGAGAACTAGCAGCGCTGCAGTCGAGTCTTACTTCCGGATTGTCTAGCCCGCCAAGTCTGAATAGCAATACTTGAGCTTGGGCGAGTTGTTGATTCATACTAACACTTCACGGCGCAAGGAAACAGACGCACACAAAAATAAATTTCAAACACTCAAAGAAAGAACACTCACAATGCACTGACTCTGATCTCTGTGATGTATGACACTTCATCTTCGTCATATTTATTTGCTGCTATACAGCTACGGAAGCAAAGAGAAAGGGAAGAAAGCGGAAAAGAAAAGAGGTAAGGTTCTGCGGACGGCAGACAGGGCGACGCGCGCCGACAGGGAAGCAAGATCGGACTGCGGCGCCGCTAGTTCTCGCGACCGCCACCTGGGCCACTGGCCTCTGCAGGCGAAAATAGGAGCTGCGAGACTGAGGCTTGCTCTAGCAACGCGTTGGGTCTGGCAGCTTCCGCGCGACGTGCTGTCGGGCGTGCATGGGGACTACGCGAGACTGCGCCCGTCGCCATTGGCTCTCCTCCGATACGTCATGCGGGAAGTGTTCCCACCGTCTTCCGGAGTCCAGCAGCCACGCTCGTGCTCGCCAATCGCTGCTCTGCCGTCGACCTGCTGCGACGTCGTTTTGGCGTCCCAGTGGTTGCAGTTGATCTCAGGTGTCACCGCTGCTTACCACCCGGCCTGTTCAGCGCGATTTATGCGCCTCCTCTCCGTGGATACCACGTTCCCGGTCGCCATCTTTGCCCTGGCTGGAACTGGCAGTGACGAGACATGGCCATTCCTGGCGCAATGGCCGCCGTGATGGCGGACGAGGCTCGCCGGTCGGCGTCGGCTTGTCCTCGCTTTGCGCCGTCTGGCAAGCAGCCGCTCAAGCCCAGTCCGGGCGTTGCAAGCCCAGCAAGTTCTCTGCCGGTGGCCTGCTGTTCGACTGCTGCGGGAATACCGCGTAGCGAAACGAAAAGCTTTGAAATGTGGTTTTCGAGCAGTGGCTTCCTTGTTTTACTTCATGGCTTCTTTAATAGTGCGCACGTGCTCGTTCCACTAGCCCATTCGACTGCGGCGACGCAGGACTGTAGCAAGATGAGATACACATAGTCTTCTTGAAGGAATCGTTTGCTGTGCTTAGAAAACCGAGTGGTCAGTTATCCGGATACCAGACTTTCGGGCAGACCACCGCGTGCGAAGATTCCACGAAGCACGTCAGTTTGTTGTTGCCATGGCGTAACCGACCCTCAGAGTGTACGGCCGTAATCCACTTAGTCTCCACCTCAGCCAGAACAAAATTGCATGCAGCCCCTGAGGTAGGCCCATGGAAATCCCCGCGAAGACGGCACTGCATCGTTTTGTGGCCTCGGCCAACCCAGGGAACGGAGTCTGCTCCTCGGGAATCGAGCCGGGCACTCTATGCGCTGACGGTCTGCCACTAACTTCTCACTGTCTTGGTCCAACCCGGAATACCAAAGCATAACAGTTCTGGCGGGACTTCTCATTGCCGAGACCCCTGGATGAGTCTCCAGCGCAGCTCCCTCAACAGAACCGTCCATGGTGCGGCTTCTGGGAAACCCTGCAGAAAATCAGATTGTGGCTCATTGAGAGTTCGTTCGCTGGCCAGATACGGCAGTTGTTGTTGCTGCTCTGTGATCCAGCCGTGACGGTCATGGCAACACCGAATCCATGTCTTGACTTGCCGATAAGCTTCTCGTCCCTCGATGGTCAGGGCGCTCATCTGTTTGTGTGCAGACCAGGTCCTGTCATCCAATCCGCGTGTTTAAAGCACATTCAGCATAGGCTCTTTGATGGCTGTTAACGCCTCTCCACAAACGACCGGGCATAGGAACCTGTATCATTCTCCTTCCGATACCCAATATCATACTGTATGCCGCGAGAGTGTAGCGACGTATAGGTCTGCTGCCACTGTGGTGCATATGCCTCTCTGGATGAAACAGAGCTGCTATTGTTTGTGTTCTGTTATTAATGGCAGTTAAGCGACAAAGATAACTGAAATTCTGACACCCAAACACCAATGACAGCGTCTCTTTCAGTTGCAGCATTTACTCACTGAAACAGAGTCCTTGAGCGAAATCAATCGCGTTCCTCTTGCTGGTGTTAAAGAACAGCACCAGTCCAGCCAGTGACGCGTTGCGCTTTAGTCGCAACCGTTCTGAGTCGTAATGAACAGAAAATCGGACTCATTCCTGACGAAGCGTCTATTCAAACATACTGGAAAGAGCCGCAACGTGTTATTGATAAGTTGACAAGATCTCGCGTAGTACGACTATTGTGTGCGCTATTTGCTGGTCGCCAGCAGATGTCGGTCTGGTGTTGTATCGCGCCACCTTGAGCTTGCCAGAGGTGAAGATCCTTGGCATCAGTCATGTTCAGAAAGCCACTTCGTCTTCCGGAACCGGCACGGCTTTCTCTCATTTAGCTTGGCGGTTGTCCTGCTGGCAGAAACCCTGCCGGTAAGTCGAATCTCGCCGTCTTTGTCAGCGACAATATTGACATCCAGGTACACCAGCTTTATCCGCGTGTTCAGAAGGGCGACCGACCCGTCGTCGGAACAGTCAGCCACGGCGTCGAAGTTAGTTTGTTGTAATCTTCGCAGAACTCCTGGTAGGCGTTTAGCACAAGCCCGAGCTCTTCATCAAGGGGCAGTTGATTACGTGCTGCAGCCAAGTCGAGCGTGTTGAATAATTTCTCCACTGTACAGCTGTGAAGATGTCGTCTATCTGTGGCAATAAATATCGCTCCAGGTAGCCGTTTACCGTCTCAGTTTCCGCATAGCCTTTATACTCTCCCCGTTCATTTTTTGCCACGGGGCACAACGGTGTCGCCCACTGCTGCCAGCGGCGACCGGTGATGCGCACTCCATCCTTCACCAGGCGGCCGATTTCGCGGCACTTTCGTGAGTGTAGCCTGTCGCCTTGCAGCAAAACCGAAAAAGTGACTTATTTTTTACACAACTTATCGCGGTTCTTCGCAGGAGCCCAGCATTCTTCAAAACGCGTCCGAAATTTCCGCGCAATTTTAGGGACGGACGCGCGTTGCACCCCGTTAACGTTGTAAACGTTGCCGCTTCTAGAAGATACAGAACCGCATCCTGAATGCCTGGATGTAGTTCCGACCGCACAGCAGAGTTCTGGCGGTACACGAAATATGAGCTGCTCACCAATGTGCTCCTGCCGTTGTACTTACGAGATTCCCAATTGCCACCGGTATGCATTCTGCGGTGAAGCATGACAGGAGTAGCGGTTTTTTCCAGTAAAGGCCGTCACCATGGTGCTTCCTTGAAAACGCTTCAGTACCGGCGCACTGCATCCTGCACCACGAACATTGTAACTTCCGACCTTCCCAAAGCAGCCCAGCCGCTGCAATGCTCCATGCCAGCTGAACAGTGCTCAACCAGCGGAGTATTTTCAAACGCCGTCGCGTCGAGCGGTCGGGTCCTCCAACGCTTGTTCTTGTCGATTGATGACCAGGATCAGCACATACCCCGCTGCGCACCTTCGCCGTACTGCGGCATACTGTTTCACGGTGCCGGCACCATCCGTTGCATGGTGGCGTCGTATTCTCCAGAACTACGTACCCGGGACCCGCCGCGCCAGGCCACCGTCTGTCAGTCCCCTGCCTTTGCCATGACTTCGAACGAAATGGAGGCCGCCCACCCCGCCATGCGAACTGTTCGGCATTGCTCGGCGCTTTCGCCGGTGGTCTGGAAGAGATGGTGCGCCTGTTTCTGCCATATTTCGCTGCAGAACCGTCGAGAATCACCATCACGAGTACCGCGGTAGACGATTTGGTCCTGCAGCAAGCGACAAAGCGCGACAGATGCGCGATAAATCCGTCCTATACGGACGCAAACTGTTGGAACGATCGGTCAGACACGGCAACTTTGTCGCACCGAGTCGCCACTGAAGCCGTCCCATTGTCGCGGTCGGCAGCCAATGGCGCAGCACAGATAGTGAACGTCATGTTGCCGCATTATCGGCCCGTGTTGCGAGAGGAGGGTGCTACGGCCCGGGAAAGCGATTGCTGTGTGTCTCGTCGTCGAAGGCACCGGACGCCATGATGCGTTTCGCGCGCGCAAAACAGGCTGCTGATTTCAGCAGATCCAGCGTCGGCCTCTGGGACCAATCGAGACCAGCGGATGCCACAGCCATCTCCAGCGTGTGTCATCAGACCTTCGGGAGACTTACAATACGTCACGTGATCTGGTACGCAGGCCAGTTTCGTTGGGATGGCTTCAGTGTCCGCCGTGCTCCATCATGACCACCGTTGAGCAGCAACTTTACGCAAAATCTTCTGGCATACACCGTAGTATTTAAAGTTGCAAAAGACCCATAGCCAGACAGTGCCACCAATCACCACGGCACCCAGTACCAGGCTGGCCGCCCCGCGGAGCATTGGTTTCATTTTGCCGGATCGTCGGCAAAGCGGCATGGCCTGAGTGCACTTACTGACGTGCCTTCCACTCCTTCCGCCCCAGGTCATCGGTCACCGCCTCATCGGCATGAGATCCTCGCCATTTCCGCAGGCCCGCGTGGGCTCTGCGCAGCATCCTTCGCTTTTGGGTTTCTTTCAATTACAATATACACTTTAATGGAATAAAATTAAAACAATAGTTTGTTTGTTTTAAATTTAGAAACCCAGGCAAGTAGCCATAACATTTGGTCTTGAAGATAGCGGCGCAAGCTACCGCCTGTTCTAACACAGTCATTAGCATCCATACATTCATCCGGTAGAGGATACCCGTGGAAACCGCGATCTCTGCTGGGATTGGGGCATTCTCCGAGGCCGCGACGACCTCGTCGCGCTGGTGTTGATTACCGTCGACCGATGCCAGCGCCCCCTGAAGGATTAGGACAACGTTGTCCCTCAACGAGGACACTCAGAAGTGCCTGACGTTTCAGCCTGCAGACGCCATGTCCATCGAAGTAGGTTTCCGCGACGCGGTACGTGCTCTAATTGCTCGTCGTTTCATCGAATGTTGGCGTCGCGCAGCCATCTTTCTCACACTTTAAACGTGTTCGCGAGCAGCCGAAAATATCCATTCCTGTTGCCACTCGAAGTAACCGAGCAAAACTGAACGAGAAGAACAACAGTCATGTCGTCATTACTGCACAGCCGCCGGACCTGCTGCGTTGCCCATCGGGGTATCGCGACCCTGTTAAATGCGTGGGGGACACAGCAGTTTTTTTATACCGCTGTACCATGCCTGAAACTAAAGAAAAGCGGCGCTGGATGTTGCCAGCTACCAGCCCGCGACACCTTTAGGCTTCCATGTTTTTTACAAGTAAATTTCAATCATTGTTCTGAAGAACTACAGCCAGACACTGTCATGAGCTGAACGTTCAAAGGTCATTATTTGTTTCAAGAGCCGTTCATTTTATTGTTCGTTGCCATTTGCCTAAGGGTCAGCAGGTGACCTCATGCATTGGCGCATTTGAAGACACCAAACGAACAGGTTGCATTAGCGGATGCTTAACTTAGCGCATCGGAACTGAGATTTGATCATTTTGCCGATAGTACATGGTTAAAGATGAAGAAGTAAAGAGACAGGGCGGTATTATCCCCGCTCCAGTCCGATGCGCTATGATCGTATCCATAAACAACGATTACTATCAAGGGGTTTTGTCAGCCACTCCTGTTTACCTTACAAATACAGGTTATTCGATTGCCTGGAGAAGAACACGCTAATATTTTGATTCTATCACTTTTGTGGAACGTTGCAGGAAGTCAGCAAAAGATAAAACAAAACATATCGGTAGAGTTAGAATCCATTGCAGGTAATGCACTGCCAACTCGACACGTAATCAGTATATATTTCTTAATATTTACTACGAGATAAAATACCGTTAGTCAGTCCCGATGGAAAACTCAACCGAGGGAAATTAAAAAAATATACAGCACAGTTTACTACGTTTCAGCTGGTGTAATGCCTTTTGATGCTAAATGTCTGTACATGATCCTTATTTTTTTTTTTTTCAGCACAAATGTTTCCGAAAACATGATTAATTCTTTTATGTGCGGCACCCTACTTGGATCACTGATGCTTCTCAGCCGTGAGTTTACGGGTCATCAATGGCGTGCCGTCTACCAAATGTGGTGTTAGCGCTTCTTATACTCCTAAGCGCCTTGCAGTAACGTAATAGAGCTAATTTAGAGCGTGGTTAAACGCTTCCAAACCGAGTTCACCTGTTGTAGTGTTGTCTAACTTCAGAGTCATTGACGACCCAAAATAGGTTCATTGCACATGCAGCAGCGAGCCCTAAAAAACATGAAAACTGAAACTTTGGCAATCTACCAACAATAAAAATAGCTGTTACGAATTTAAAAGCCTTCAGCGCTGAACCAATGACGGACGATGATTGAAGAATTATCCACACCATGGCTACACTATTTACCGCAACCTTCAAGCCGAAGTACGTCGTACACTTACAGCAAAGCCCCTGGCTTCGATCTGGTGGCGATTTATTGTCACATCATCTCATGTCACTCGTCAATCCGATAAAACTTTCCGGTTCACGTAAGCTCCATGCGCGTCATCAGTCGTTCATGCGGGAGAGGTCCGTAATTCTCTTTATGGCTTACAATTGTGCGTCCTTTCTTGACTTCGTATCCGTTCTGATTCAGGTCACGACTGAACCGATTTCACGATGTTCAAAGCCGTAGAGCAGCGTTTGGCAGACGGCAACCTGTACGAAAAGCGCTGTTAAAGCGTTGAAGTATACACTTAAGATTATGTTTATGAACGTAGAGGCTTTAATCTCTTCCTCGCGAATACTGGGCTTCTGTCCGTCAACGTCGGATAATGACCATCCTGGCTTCAATAAAACATCATCGCATTGTAATTTGAACTCATGGATAAGCACTTGATAATATCTTCCTCTGGGCGTAAAGTACACACGCACAGTAGAGCCTTTCAACAGAGCGACCACCGATTTCCTGACACAAGGCACACTGGTTCAGCCGTCGAGCATCCTACCAGAACAAGAAAGAAGGTCAGGGTGCGCTGATGTTGCCCTGCCATTTTTTGGCTGACTCACAGCGACAGCATGATGCCGGCGGGGAGGTAAGCTATAAATTCAAAGTCCTTAGATAAAAGTTACCTACAAGTAGCGATATTTCAGAAAAGCGCCGACTGCGTGACGGTGCACGTTTACGGTATGAATGGCGGCGCACAGCAGAGGTTTGAATGGCTGTTCGCCATTTCGGTTTCCAGCGGAATGTGCTTTATTGGCTCCAGTATTATTGTTGTTATCAGGCAGGCGTTATCAAAGAACTTTAGTTACAACCATAATTTATGCGCCAGCTTAATTGCCGCTACCCACGAATAGACAACTTCCTGATGAATGCGCTCTGTTGACGGCTGTGAATCCCCGCACAATGGCGGACAAAACCGCAGCGTCACGGCGCACGTCAGGCAGTTTGCTGGGAATAGAATATATAAATAGACACGCACGCACGCACGCACGCACGCACGCACGCACGCACGCACGCACGCACACACACACACACACACACACACACACACACACACACACACGGGCCACGCACGCACGCACGCACGCACGCACGCACGCACGCACGCGCGCGCCCCGTCATCGCACACACACACACACACATAAACGACAGAGCGTGATGCGCTTGACGTTCCTTGTTTGGCCTGCTTCGGCCCCGTTCGACGTTTTTATCTTATGCAACATTCGGGGCCATTCCACGACGTCAGTTGGCTCCGCCACTGTGGGATGGCGCTGGTGACGTTCAGTAATCGAGATACGACTTTGAAAGGGGTTCAGCAAGTGCCCTGACTACGGGCGACCCGGTTTACGAGGACGGAGAAAGCGCGTCGCACGATAAGTTTGACAACATGCCGCCTAATAGCTGCACGTGCGTTGAGACGAAACATCACAGCACATAAGTGTCGTGCGAGTGTTCGCCAGATGACAGCATTTGAGGCAA
>JAZHYW010012113.1:0-17558 GCA_037355805.1 Ixodes ricinus
TCTTCCGGGATCAGGTATTGGGGGTGGTGGAGGCCCAGAGGGCCGCCGCGACCGCCAGGGCCCGGGAGGTGGTCAGGACTTGGCTTGACTCCTCCGGGTCGCGCAACATCTGCTCCCAGAGGTGAGGGGAGGGAAGAGGGGGGTACGGGTCTGCGGGGCATTCGCAAAGGGAATGGTAGTGAGTGTCGAGTGCCCCGCAGGCAGGACAGGCGGGGGTGGTAAAGAGGTGTGGGTGAGTGTGTATTAGTTGTGTTCGGTGGGGGAAAGTGTGTGTTTGTAGGAGGCGCAGCATGTGTGCTGCCTCTTGGGAGAGGTGTGGGTGCGGGGGTGGGTATTGGCGGCGGAGGAGGCGGTAGTGCAGGGTAATATCCCTGTATTGCAGGAGGGAGGTAGGCTTGCCTGCAGGGGCATCGCGTGTAGGCGTAGTTGAAATGGCGGCTCGGTCAATAAGTTCGCGAGCACGATCGTGCACCATCTCATTAGCGCCTACGCCTGTGTGGGCTGGTGTCCACAGCAGGGTCACGGTGTCGGATGGAGGGTTGTTGGTGAGAATTTGGAAGGCCATGGGGGAGATATTGCCGCGAATAAAGTTGCGGATGGCCTGCTGAGAGTCAGATAGGACGAATTGGGGGGTGGGGCTCTGGGCGAGCGCAAGGGCAATGGCCGCCTCCTCCGCCGTGGTTGTGTTCGTAGTGAGGATGGTGGCCGCCGTGACGTTTGGTGGTGGATGTTGGCCCAGAACAGTTACACAGTGTGCAGGGTTGTGAGGGTAGGGTGTGGCATCAGTGTATAGTGTGCATGGTGATGGTGGGTATAGTTTGGCGTGGATGTTGGCTCGTGCTAGCCGCCGGGCTTTATGGAAAGTTGGGTGCATGTGGCGAGGGATTGGGTGGACTCGGATGCGGTTACGTATGTGCGGTGGAATGGGGAGGGGGGGATTGGGACGGTGGGGGGGAGTATGTTTATAGTGTTAAGAATGTAGTGCCCTGTGGGCGAGGATGCGAGGCGGGTGAGTTGGGACATGTGGTGGGCGTCTAGGTGTTCGCGTATTGTGTTGTGTATGCCGAGGTCGAGCAGGCGGTGCGTTGGGGCGTGAGGGGGAGTAGGAGTGCATGTCTATATGTCTTCCTGAGGAGCGCATCAAGGGAGTCGAGTTGGGTGGGTGTAAGGTTAAGGTAGGGTAGGTGGTATAGGATACGGTTGAGTAGAAAACTGTGGACGAGTCGGAGGCGGTCCTGTTCCTTGATGCCGTGGTGTTTAGTGGCGATCCTTCTAATGAGGTGCGTGGTTTGGGTAACATATTTCTTTACGTATTTGAGGGTGGGTGCGGGTGATCTGTTGTGTGTGAGGGTGAGACCTAAAAGTCGAATTTGTTGTGAGTGTGGTATTGGGTCAGAGTGTATAAAAAGTTGGATGGGGGGGTTTTGGGGGGTTTGTGGCGAGGGGGCGTAAAGGTGAGGAGAGCGGATTTGTGTGGGGAGCATTGGAGCTCCAAAGGTTCGATGTGATGTAAGACTTGGTTTAGGCCGTGTTGAAGTGTTGCTTCAATGTGTTGGTCGGAGCCAGAGTGGACCCAAAGGGCAATGTCATCTGCGTACAGCGTGCTGCGTAGCGTGGGGATTGTGAGGAGAGTGCGGGCAAGTGGGATTAGGGTGAGGTTAAAGAGCATGGGCGAGAGGACCGCTCCTTGTGGCGTTCCGCGGTCTGGCATGTGGAAAGGATCAGACTGGACATGGCCCAAACGGATGGTAGCGGTACGTTGTGCGAGAAAGTTATAGATATAGTGGTAGAAGTGTAGGCCTAGGTTTTGGGATGAGATTGCCTGAAGGATGCTATGGTGTGAGATATTGTCAAATGCTTTTTGGAGGTCCAGTGAGAGTATAGAGGTGTGATCTCGTTGCGGGGGGTGTTGGTGGAAGTCATGGTGATACTGTATAAGGGCGTCTTGCGTGGATAAGTTGGGTCGAAAGCCGATCATGTTGGGTGGGTAGGTTTGTGTGTGTTCAAGGTGCGCATTGACGCGATTCTGCAGGACGTGTTCGAGAAGTTTGCCAAGACAGGAGGTAAGGGAGATGGGGCGAAGGTTGTGTATGGAGGTTTTTTTTCCAGGTTTGGGGATGAGGGTGATGTTGGAGTGTTTCCAGGTGGAGGGAAGGGTGTGGTTAAGCCAATGCTGGTTGAAGAGTTCTACAAGGTGTTCTAGGACCTCCTCATTGAGGTGACGTAAGAGGGTGTTTGTGATGTTGTCATGTCCTGGTGTGGTGTTGCGTTTGAGGGCTTGCACCGCCGCTTCTAGTTCTGCAAAGGTGATGGGGGCGTCGAGCTGTGGGTTGGGATTGCCAGTGTATTGTGGAGGACCAACAGGGTGTGATGAGGGAGGTGGGATGTATATGGAGCGGAGGGTGTCGCATAGGGCGGTGGGTGAGAGTTGAGTGTCCGCTATAATTTGTGTGGTTTGGTGGCGAGATTGGGTCTTAGTAGTGCGCGGGTCGAGTAGGGCACGGAGGATGTGCCAAACCTTCTTAGTGGAGAGCTGGCCTCGCATTTCGTCGCAAGTGTTGTTCCAGTTGTCCCTGGCTAATGTGAGTGCGTGCGTTTCGATCTTAGTGCGGAGGGTTTGTAGCTTGAGGCGAAGTTTGCGTCGGTGTTTATGTTTTCGCCAACGCTGCTCTAGGCTGGTGTAGGCCTCCCAGAGGTTACGGAGGTGGGTATCTACATAATCCGCTGGGGGAGGAGGGTCGATAGTTTTGGTTGCAATCTGTTTAGCTGAGAGAAGTTGGGTCGTCCATTGTTCTAGGTCGGAGTCGCAGGTGGTGGTGGGTGGGAGTGGACATTCGGTACGGAAAAGATCCCAATCTGTGTGTGTTGGTGGTGGAAGTGGGGGTTGTGGAGATGCCTTTGAGGGTAAGACACGTGCTGATGATGTAGTGATCGCTGCCAAGTGTGTGTGGTGTTGTAGAGGTGTGAAGGGTGAGTCGTCCGGTGCTTAAGGTGAGGTCGGGAGTGGTATCGCGCTGGGCACTGTTGCCAATGCGTGTGGGGGAGGAAGGGTCGGTGTGGAGGGTGAGGTGCAGGGAGTGGGTAAGTTCAGAGAGTAGGCGGCCTTTGCGAGTGGTATAAGAGTAGCCCCACTCTATGTTAGGCGCGTTGAAGTCACCTATAATTAGGAGAGGGTCGCGTTTAGTGAGAGAAAGTGCCTGCTGGAAGATGTATTTGAAGGATATGTGTTTGGATTTAGGGGGGCTATAGATATTAAGAACGTGCAGGCGTGTGACAGGGGATTTGGGAAGGTGGAGTGTGGTGAGTATGTGTGGGATCGGTGAGGTGAATGTTTGGTGCTGGGTGGCAATATTCCGATGTACAAGGGTGGCTATCTGGGGGAAATCCAATGGGGAGTGAGATGCATAGTCTTTGAGCTTGGGTGAGTGGTATGTTTCCTGTAGTGCTATGAGGATGGGGGGTTGGGTAAGGATGCAATGTGTGCTTGGAGGTTGGCTCTTTTAGCTCGAAAGCCGCGGCAGTTCCATTGCCAGATGTATTGTAGGTTAGAGGTCCGGGTCATTTTCGGGGGTTATAGGTAGGGGTGTGGTAGTTGGGGCGGCAAGGTGCATCCATTGTAGGACCTCTTGATGTAGGGAGTGTACCGATTCCTGGATTGCACTGATTTGGGCAGAGGTGTGTTGGCGGTGGTTATCGAAAGCCGTTTCTATTTCGGCGCGTAGGGTGGCTATTTCTGCGTTGCCTGAGGATGTGGGGTGAGGGTCAGTATTGGGGGGCAGTGCTCGTTTCTTACTCGGGGGGAGGCGGTTAGCTGATCGGGTGTCGGGGCTGGAGGGTTGTGGGTGGTTTGGAGTTGCTGTTTAAGGAGACGGTTTTCCGCTTGTAGGCGTTCATTGTCTGCGCGAAGGAGGGTGATAGTGTTACGCAATTGCTGCATTTCCTGGCGCATTTGGCGCATTTCGTCCTGCCATGTGGAGGGCGGGGGTGGGGGTGGGGGAATTGGGGGAGTTGGGAGCAGAGCTGCGCGTACCTGGCCCTGAGCGGCTTGGCTGTACGTGAGCCCGGGTGTGGTGAAGGTCGTGGTCGTGCGGTCAGGTCCGGTCCCGGGGGTGGTGGGTGGTATGTTAGGTAGGATTTTCGGTACGGTGCGGCGAGGCTGGAAGCGTTTAGGGCATCCCGCTGCACCTGTCAGGTGATCTTGTCCACAGAGGATGCAGTGAGGCTGGCAGGGGTGATTTGGTGTGGGGCCCAGTGTACCACAAATAGTACAGTGAGGTTTCGGTGAGGGTTTTGGGCAGACGTCTCGCCTGTGGCCAGCCGACCAACAGGCCATGCATGCTTCGGTTTTCCGCTTGTAGGGGTAGCAGCGAAGGATAACCGCACGGTACCGCACCCAGAAGGGTACATGCGGCCCCAAAAGAGGACTTGCACGATGCCCGTGTCTTTGATGCGACGGGCGTCGAGGACTGTTATGGTGGGGTTATGACGCGTAAGGCTTTCCATGATTAGTGGTTCGGAGTCTTCAGCTGGGATCTGGAATATTGCTCCTGACGTGGTGGTGCTGGGTGGGGGTATGTGGCTTTGGACGGGGTAGTGGGTAGCGTTCCAGGTGATTGCATTGAGGTTCATGTACTGTAGGGCTCTGCGTTCATCGGGGGTACTTACTACGATGAAGTTTGAACGGGTGTTTATTCGTACTTGGTCTTGAGCGAAGTCTGTTATCTTGGTTTGGTGGAAGATGCAGTCGGCTAGCTGGGCTGCATTAGTTTTGCTGAGGTCCAGACCGCCCTGAGGACGAATGACAACCTTGAAGTCATCAGGGGGAGTGGGTCTTCTGGCGGGGTGGTAGGTTTCTTGCGATGTTGTCGGCGTTTTTGTTGGGGCTTGGTGGGGTCAGCAGCGGGTGTGGTGGTGGCTGAAGTAGTGGTCGTTGCTGCGATGCGGGAGCGGATTGTCTTCCATCCAGGTTCACGCAGGATGTCGGGATCAATTTCGTCCCCTTCAACCATGCATTCGACACGCGTTGGCGTGATTACGATGGAGGTGTTAGCCGGAGATGTTGGGAGCTGCTGCGGCGGCGAGTTGGTGGCAGGCGGCGGCGGAGAGTTTGAAGTTCCCGCGTCGGCGGCTGATTGGGAGGCGCTCATGTCGGTGCGTTGAGAGCGAACCGCACGTGCGCAGGTGGTTGCTGCCTCTGTCGCTTAATGCTGACGACGAGCCGGCGGCCGCCTCGCCAGGCGAAGGTGACGTTAGGCTTAGCGAGGAGTGCCGGCGTGGCCGGTCATAATTCGGTGGTAATTCACGTACCCGGTATCGATGGGCGAAGATGTTGGCACCGATGTGGTCCTGGTGACGTTAGGAACACTTTGGTATCAATTCGATTGGTTTGGTTGCGATGGTACAAAGCTATAACAAGGTGGAAGCGGCTTACCCGTTGAGGCGCATCTCCCCATCAAGGCTGTATAAACATAAAGAGCAAACCAATTTTTTATTATAAACTTCCCGAGGAAAGGCGGCGAGGCAAACCGCGAGCGACACTTGCTTTGATCGAGGACGCGCAAAACGTTTTGGGGCTTGACAAGGCATTTGGAATTAACTATTTATTCTGGTCGTTCGTTGTTCAGAATGGTCGAAGCTTACTGGTTTGACCTATATTTAACGAAAGAACAAGAAGGCTGGGGATCTGCTTGTCCTGCCCTCTCAGGTTTTAAAATGTGTTGACCTCACTGGTCATGTGTCCTTCGCCTTCTAGCCTATAAGCCGTTCATCCCCAAGCTGACAGTGCGGTGGAAGCTACTTGCTTGTTGGAAAAGTCACAGGTCTTTCTTTCGACACGTAACCTCACTCTCGTTTATACCCACGTGCAGGGAAAGGGACGGGCCAGGTGATTAAAGGAAGGTGTTTGATTGGTTCTGGTTAGCTCGTAGCTCCCAGCGATCTGTAAGCTTAGGGATGATCGAAGTACAGTATCGTCGTGATAACGTGACGCCGTGAATCTGTCTTGCCTGAGTTCGCAAGCCGTGGCCTTCCAGCGATGCTTATACGTAAGCTATTCTCCTTCGCCTTTCCAGCCCGCCTTTGTCCGCCTGTCCAGTTCTTCGTACCAGGCTTTGCACTCATGTGGCCGTCGTTTATTTTCTCTGATGTCTCTTTCACAACATTCCACCATGCAAATTAATTTGTTTCTTTTTTAAGCTTGCAAACGAACTTTTTTAATTTGGAACAAAAGTAATTTCAGAAGTAATGAGTAATTTTCTTGAAATTACTGCCTGAAAGTAATTCATTACATTACTAAATTACCAGCCTAGAAAAGTAATTCATTACATTACTCATTACCACAAAAAGTAATTTAATTACTGTAATTTCATTACAGTAATGTCATTACTGCCATCTCTGATCTCAAGGCACCTAGCATTGAGGCCTACCCGCATATCCTTTCAATCAAAGCCAATCTTTGCTCGGCGTCGTTCTCACGTCACCGAAGCTCCTGCGCAAGAAGCACAGAACTTGCTCTCCGCAGCGTCTTTGGCACTGTGCAATCAATAAACTTACCACTCACGCTTATTTCCCCTAGATCTCTTAAAATTATGTTGCGCTTCTTGCGTATTTCAAGACCACTCGAGACCACTGAAAAACGACTCACCACCGATTTTGTTTTAATTTTTTTTTTTTGCTTTTATATTTGGAAACTTGCCATTAAGCTCGACAAATTAGTGGACAGGGCCTGATCGAAATACCAACATAAGCGTTAAAGTTCAACGACAGTAAATACTTTGTTTAAAAAATACAGAACTGCGCGGATATCGTGTTCGCGACCATTGTGAGACGCAGTGCATCTGAAAATATAGTATCTAAACCTCCTACCTTTGTTACTTCAAAGTCGCCCAGTTATTACGGTAGCTTGCTTCCCGAGCTGCCTAAGGCTCCACCAAGTAAACGTTTTATTGGCCACGCGCACAACTGCTCGAAGTACTTTTTTGGAACATACATTAAACGCGGACGACTTTTTTTTCTTACGTTCTTTTAGGATGCGTCATCATTCTGAGTTTGTTTCTTCGGACGGACTCCGAAGGGAGCTAGCTAGCTCCCTGACATCCTTAGGCGCTCATTGCGTGGGCCGATTCAGATACAGTTTCGGAGATGGAGCTGCCCTCGCCGATCCTGCGCCTGGTGCAGTACCATAAAAGGAATGATGGCTGTCGTAAAGGGTTCATCGCGCGTGCACGAAACTTGCCTCTTTCTTTATATATACTGGCTTCGTTAGGGCCAGCAAAATGACGTCTTCGGCCTTCGTATTGTTGTCTCTGGAGAAAGCTAAAATGAATAGCAGCCGTAATTCTAAACAACTTTTATTGTGTAAAAAAAAAGGCCCACTTTATGAGGACTTTAACGAAAGGGCTCAAGCCTGAACCACAATCTAGTAGTATATGACAAAAAAAAAGTAAAAACCTAAGTCAGATACATATTTAAGCATGTAAAACTTGTTGTCCACTTGTTTGTGTAATAACAACTAAAGAAAAAAGAGAACTAGCCACAGAAAGACATTTTTTACTTGGGAATCGGGATGCCTTCTCGAATAAGTGAATATGTTCAATTGTAGGGTTGCACATATATATATATATATAATAGTGAGGTAAAGTAAATATAAAAACAATGGACCGGTAAAGTAATATCATCACGTAACGTCATATATATATATATATATATATATATATATATATATATATATATATATATATATATATATATATATATACAGGTGTTTCACGAAAGGTGGACAAATTCGGTATTCCGAAAACTACGCGTCGCAACAAAGAAAAAAGGCTTGTGTCTTTTTGATCCTGGGCCAGGGGCCTATTTAGAAAAATTATTAAAGTCCGAGAAAATTATATTGTTAATTATTTTTGCGTAGTTAACTTTTTTATTATTGAGTTTAAGCGGCACGGTTTCAATTAGAAAAATTGCTCAGCATCGTCCAAAAACACTAAATCAACAAATTGCCAGAACGATAGAAGGCACGCGAAGCATTTTACGGCTTTCTGAAAAACCGTACAAATTCGACGGATTTTATAAGCTTTCGGTTTGTTATCGGATGCCTGCTCAAAATTCGCCCTGCGGAGAGTTAGTGCAACCAGCTTCGCTGCGTCGCGCGATGACAGCGCAGCAGAGGTTGGATGCACTATCTCTCCACGGGGCGCGGTGCTGCCGGGGGCGGAGATGCGCTCCGATAACAAACCGAAACTTAAAGGGAAGATGGGGCGGTTCTGCATTTGGAGAAAAAACACTCTGAAATGTGTTCATTTCGCCTTTAGAATAACAAATATCACAATTAAATTTCAGTGCGACGCGCCGTAGAGCCACAAGAGCAATTTCAAAATAGTACTGAAGCCCCGCCTCCCTAGCCTTGGGCAGCCAAAAGATCTGTCGATGACGTCACGTACAGCGACAGTCTTTCGCGTTTTCTCGCGTTTAAGAATACTTGCTCAGAAAATGGTTTGGGTATTCGGGTTCATAGGGTAACGTAATCCACCAGAATTAACTCCCAACTCATTTTTTTCACATAGCTCCTTAGCTTCCCTTTAAAAGCCCGTCGAATTTGTACGGTTTCTCAGAAAGCCGTAAAATGCTTCCCTTGCCTTCTATCGTTCTGCAATTTGTTGATTTAGTGTTTTTTAATGATGCTGAGCAATTTTCTAATTCGAAACCATGCCCTTAAACACAATATTAAAAGTTAATTACGCAAAAATAATTAACAAATTATCCCAGACTTTAATCATTTTCCTAAATGGGCCCCTGGCCCAGGACCAATCGACACAAGCCTTTTTTCGTTGCGATGAGTCTGGTTTCGCAGGAGCGATTTGGCCTGCGTTCTCTGAAACCCCTGTACATAACAACTTATTTTTCGCGGGCTCAATATTTCGAAATTTAGATCAAAGCTGAAGTTTTGAAATATTTCGCGGGTTCTAATTTTCGCGATGCAGGGGGATCTCAACATAGATTCTCAATGTATTTACATTTTACCGGAATTGTTCGCGGGACCTATATTTCGCGAAGTGAAGGCGATTCGCGAGATTAGGTCCTCGCGAAAATTAAGTCGTTTACGGTATAATTACAAATATACAGGGTGTTGTTTTTTTAAGCCGAACAGATTTATTGAAAGCAAAGCTGTGAAAGCTACACTTATGCGGTTTGTTCAGGTGAGGGCCAGGTGGGACGTAGTATATGGGGCTAACCTTAAAGATCAGTCGGCTAATTAATTAAAATTTGTTAATTAACTTTTCAACTAGGAAAATAGTCTTATGGTTCCAATTAGAAATTCGCTAAGCGTCGTTCAAAACCCCTAAATCAGAAATTTTTAGAAAGACTTTGAGCGCGTGAGAAGCGCAGTAGTGCGCTAAAGCTACCACTCGTGGAGCAGGTACAAGGCTAGTGGTTGCGGTAAAGCGCCCGCGCGATTTTTCCGTCTCTTATCTAAGCTTGCCGAGTTTCTGCCAGAAAAAACACAATTTGAACTAAAAAAAAACTTATCTCGTCGGTATTGCTATTAAAGACCAATAAAAACATACTTGTGCCCGGTACTTCGTTAAAATCTAGACGTAAAACTATAAGGTCACGTGTCTAGTGATCAAAATGTGCAGCATGGCGGCGGCCAGGTGAGGGATCCCTTTCGTCTGCCAGTTTATCGCTCTAAGCCCCTCTAGCTCTGTTGTATATTTCGAGAAGAGAGCCACTGTGCAGGCTCAGAACGCGTTCCACAGCGCAGCCGACAAAGATGGCAGCGCGCACGGAAGGCGATGGTTGAAAGGTCGACAGTCACCGCGGCAGCTCAAGAAACGCAGGGCGTGTCCAGTCATTATCGCTCATCAGCCAATTAGGTTGCAGCATTAGGGGATAGGAACGCCGAAGGACCAATCAGAAAGCCACGTCCTTCGCTCCTTACGCTGTCAGTGACGTAACCAGACAGACGCTCATATCTCCCCTATTTCCTGACGTCCTCGTTAACCTGACGCCTCACCGGCTGCGATGTTGGATGGGTTGCGTCTGCCTGGTCTGCCTGGGCGCATCTTGGTTGCGGTTCGCGATGTTTTATCGGGAAAATTAATTTTCTGCTTACATTCAAAGTGTATGAATGTAATCGCTTTGAAATGGCGTATGTTGCCCGCTAAATGTTTGGTGCTGCCACCTGACGAGCCAGGTGCACAAGCCCTCGAGGATTTAGCCGGCTCGCTAATGTATTTTGTACAAATATACACGTTACAGCTGAAACTATTTTATTATCTTCTGTTCTATTCTCTGCGGGCAGGAACTGCGAGAGAGGAACAGATGAGACCGTGCGTTGACTTCAGAGCGCTCAAGCTGCGGTTAGAATGGCCTTTTCTTCACATAAAAACGACACCAAGGGCTAAAACTCCAACTACGGTTGGTAGATGGAATGGGAGCTGCGATACCTTTTCTGCCTTCTCTGCGGCTGATCCGAGTCGCGAAACAAGCAGGACAGGTAGTGCAACCATTCTTCCAGGCGCCAAGCGAAGTTAAAGCTTTTGCCGTTGCGAGAGGAAGGCCTGCGCATGTGCCAAACCCTTCTAAAAAAAAAAAAAAAGGTTTATTATTAGTGGGTAGGCGCAAAGCTGCCCTCGTTTCCACTACACTCGTTGAACGCGTTCGAATGCGAACGCTAAACACCGGACGCTTGCGTTCCGAAGCCCCACATTGCGTGCCGACGGCTTCGATATGCGCTACGTATACGAGCGCAACGCACACATATTGGAGCATGACGCAGCGAAGAGCCTTCTTCCCAGTAAAAGCGCACTCTTGTAATACGTAGTCACGTTCCGCTTGGCCCGCCAGGGCCGTAGCCTCCGCCGTACTGGAATGTTACGCGATCCCGGCTTCCTGGCCTACCCAGTTTTTCTTGCTTCAGACACCAGGCTAAGCGGCGCCACCAGAGTGAGTAGCTCGCGTTTGAACGATGCAGCCGCCACTCCCAGGCATACCCAATCGTTTCCTGCTTCAGTCGCTAGATAGCGCCAAACCAAACAGCATTGCAGGTCAATTGCCTATAGGTATGTTTCAAAAAGCGCAAGGGAACGTGAACAAGCGTCAATATTTATTCAGTCACCTTCTATATTCTGTCGTTTCGATATTGTTTTATAATAATGTTGAATTGTTGATGCTAGTCTGCGTCCCTTGTTCTTTCCCTACTTTTGCGTTAAAAATAAACTAAGACAAAACAACGCGAAAAGATTGAGAAGGGAAACGCACACGCAATAAACACACAAAAAAAAAAAGCAGCTCCGCGGCAATATACGAAAATCCGACTCACTGACATACGATCGCTTGCTCGGACACCCCTAAGTGAAGCCGAGTGTTGGGGTTCGCGAATAGCGTGACGGTCGTTTCGACCGACAGCTTTGTCACTTTCTTCTTCTTCTTCTTTTTTTTTTTTTGCGGCCAACCGAGAGATAGATTTTCGAGTATGTCGCGCCGCTCCCTCGACAACGCCTGTCAGCTTCCAAGAAGGAAACAAAAACACAAAATTTCGGCAAGGAATCTTGCGTTTATAGTCGCTGACAGATGTTGACTTTACTGACATCACTTGCTGGAAACCAGCTTGGCCTTTGGGAGCCGTTCTGTGTTTTAATGTTTGATAACGTGAAGCTTTTACCTTCGTTGCTCCGCTCGTTTTATAAATTTCAAGGACTGGCTTGTGCGTCCTCTACGTAAAATACGCTACCATGCCATACCACACCCTACCACACAATATCGTACCGTACTGTACCATACCATACCATAAATAAGATATGATACCATGCCATGACATGTTATATGCCATACCATACCATACTACACCATACCACATACCATACCATACCATACCATACCATACCATACCGTACCATACCGTACCGTACCATACCATACCATACCATCCATGCCATACCATGCCATGCCATAAACGTAAAGCCGGGGTCACACCGCTTATACATCATACAAAAGACAATCTGAAAACAGATTCGAACGCGAGTCACCGCGAGATCCGTGCTTCGAATGCCGCATGGCAATGAGTTCAATGAGAAAACTTGGCACGCGGCATTCGAACCACGGATATTGCGATGACTCGTGTTTGCAGACTGTCTTTTGTATGTTGTATGAGTAGTGTGACCCCGGCTAAGGAGACATAATACACACAACTTAAACAACATAAGCTACAATGCCATGTCATACAAATAAAATAATAAAACACAGTATCACATAACACGATATGCCATTACATGATATGCTATCATACTATGTCATATGATACCATACCGTTCTATACCACACTATACCACATCATAGCATATATGCTATACTATGTAAATCATACATACAATCATACCGTTCTATACCACACTATACGATATTAATACAATACTATGCTATACCATGTCAGAACATACATGCTACCATACCGTACCATAATATATCAAACCATATTTTATCATATCATACCGAATCATGCAATGAAACGCAATGCATGGCGTAAAAAAAGTAGGCTCAGTAATTTCATACAGCACAAGACTCTAAGAGACCGTAGAACAGCCCACACAGTATCAATCTATTCCGCATGAAAGCTACACGAGGCAAACGAGTCGATCGGCGTGCGCTTAATTGTTATTGTAGTGGGAATGTTTAATTGATTTTCAAATATTTTTAAAATATATTTTGAACCCTTTAGTAGCGAAAGCGAGGCCGCGGTGCGGGGGACGACCTTCTAGCATTTTTCTCCTCAGATGCTGGATAAAAAAATCGTAATACCCAGGAATAAAGACAGCTTTGTACGCTTACGACTGCTTACGACAGATTGCATTAAAACTTGTGATCTCCAATTACGACGAGAGAACGCACTGGCGCTCTCCATCGGGTAGCCGTGAACACTTGGGATTTTCGTAGATCTTATTTTTTTTATTTCGAGCTTCATAATTTTCTTTTTTTTTGTTTTCTTTTTGGCTTGAAAAACTGTTTACGATGTTATGAAGGACCATTTCTCATAGATAGTACGTACAGTTGATCCCGTAAGTAACGCAAAACCTTCACTCCAATGAATTGCAGTTCCAGGGTCACGTCATAGACATCTCCAGCGTGCTAGTGCGTTCTTTCGTCGCGAGATTTCACAAGAACTCGGTCGTCAGCAAAGGCGAGTGTGCGAACCAGCCTCAAACTTGTCTGTTCTGCCCCTCAGCTTGATCGTTTCTTTCTGAACATTCCCTTTTCGCCGCCAGCGCTAACAGGATTAGGCTCAGAAGGTACATATGCGTGGTCAAAAGAAAAGCCGCGAAAACAATCGATGCTGGGGCGGGGCATCGCGGTTCTTTCATATACAAAGAATAAAATAAATCAACAAATCCTAAATGCGATGAGCAAAAGGTGCAAGAAGACGGCCGAAAGGAAGAGGTCGGCCTCAAGCGGCGTCCGCCTGGTTCCGGTTTCCGTGGGATTAACAGGGATGACGAAGGATTTAGGGTACGCCAGGATCAAAAACCTTGCTATAGATGACCATTGAATTTTTTTTCGTCGTCCGTGAGAAAATTAGGCGCGTTTCTTGGGAATTCGAAGTCGAAATATTGCTGGGGATCTAAAACAAAATGATAGATTTTTTCTGGGTACAATTTATTCGAGGTAGGATAAAAAAATTTAAAAAGGTCGAGTGGAGAATTACGCTATTCCAGAATTTTATTGAAGAAGCTGTTGACAATTGAAGCGATATATTCGTTAAGAAAGAGGTTTTCTTCACTTCCAACGATAAGTGCATGGTGCGCGGTAGAATCAAGATTTTAATTATTGGCGTATCCTGGAAGCTATTTTATGAGTTTTTATAATATTAATATTTACCAACTTATTTATATATTTATTTATACAATTCATAACAGATAAAAGACAATCAGCCTAAGAAAAAAAAACGCTCCAGCTTTAAGCCGGGACGCCCATTCTAAAACACACGCATTCAAGCGCCACCAATAAAGAAGTAATAATAAACACAACTAAACTATTCGCACAGCCGCATATGCGTAGTTACAGATAAAATTGTAGTAAACAATTCAGCAAGATCCTAAGAAAACTTATAAAAACATGAATCAAGCCTGGCGATAAAATTGTCAAGTCATCGACATCTTAAAAACCACAGGCGTGACGCATTCGAACAGTTATTGCTTCCCGACTGTCTATATCGAGAGGTTTCGGTAATCTTGTATGCCGCCAAAACGTAAGCTCCTATAACGTAACATATATATCACTGAGTAAAGTTACAGGGAGCGTTAGTAAATTGTTTTTTTGGGTGTCCAGCACAGCCTCGAGTTTCCGCTTGAAAGCATGCTGCGAAAGGGAAGCGGGAGGCGCCGATGCCGGTTATCGTTGTTCGGTAACAAGATCGGTCAAAAGCCAACTAATATTCAAACGCCTGTTAAGGACAAACTGCCAATATCATTACATGTCTTATCGTAGTCTCTGAGAGGACACGCAGGGTGGGCCTATCATGATAATCACGCTTCTTCCTTCGTAATTAGTTCTTCAGCCAAATGCTGCAACCTCATTTGCTGCGGATCGATAATGAGATGCACAAAACTCGCCACGCGATGGTTTTTTTTATTTTTTAGAGTCTTAATGGGCGACTATGACGCCCGTTGAATTAACTAAAAGTGCGGGAAAACTTAATCCTCCTGGAAAACGTTTTTTTCTTGTTCCCCCCCCCCTTTTTTTTTTTCCTTTAGGCCGCAGAAAGTTTTTGGCTAATGGAGGCTCGAGTAATTAAACCTGCAAAAACGATTCCCAACAACTGTTTCTTAAAATGCGCCACGGGCGTTTTGTATGATAGCTCTACCGTCGCACACGGTCATTTTAAATGTAGGCTTACGCATTCATGAGAGCGTAAGAGAATATGCGGCTATGTCTAGCCAAGCAGTCCCCCATCGGGGCAGGAGCTTTAAAAAGCTGGACTAGTTGGTACTAAAGTCAGTGGATTCCGGGAAACGGTAGCGCCGTTGAGTTTCGTGCCTGCTAGCCGGGCACAAACAGGCACTCAGATACAGTCCACAAAAACGACGTAAGGCGATTGGCTGATCAGCCTCTGTTGCCATGGCAATCGCCATTTTGGGTCCATTCGCATCTTCGAAGCCTCGCAAGAGTCGTTCTGTATGGAGCTAACTTATCAGTTATGCTTATCTCCACTCATCTCTTAAAATTATATTGTTCTTATTGCGTATTTCAAGACGGGAAAATTATTTTTTTCGATGTCGCCGAGCACCGAAGCCGCGTGTGGTGGCGGTTCCGAGGATGTGCCCATGTTTCGCCGGCGTGTGGCTAGCAAAACCTGTCACCGGAAATTCGGATCGGCTAACCAGGCATAGAAAGGTCAAGAAGGAATTGCTGATTCCGATGAACCTAAATGGCGACCATACGGAGAGCATGCGTTACTTTCCGAGGATCCACTGACCCTAGTTGGTTTAGACCTATTGCTAAATTACTTGAGCGTCACCAAGGATACCGGGAATGTAAGTCTACGTGCCACACGCGCTCGCCTTTCCCATATAAAAGATTCCAGTAAATAACCAAAATCAGGAGTTGACGAACGTGCGTGCGAGATGCCATTTGTTTTACGTTTTTACTTTAGAACAGTTACTATTGCATGCAGACGCCAGTACGTGCAGCGCGTGTAATTACACTCGCAGTGTGGTCTTGGTGCTTTAATAATTTACCAAAAGGTTTGTTGATTACTTATTAAGACCCTTTTCATGACAAGCGCCACCAGGTGGTGTTCCGGTCTTTGACGGCCCGAAGAACTTCTGGGTCATAAAAAGAATGAAAACATCCCACCTTACCGCTGCCTGAAGTGTGAATGAAATGTTTAACCCCAATACTCCAGGTGAACGCCAAAAGAACGAAGAAGCGCGAGATCTGTTAAAATATTTTGTATATTCATTGTAAAGCAACTTGCCTCCTCCAAGATCTTAAATTTATACAGCCGAAGGCCCTCGTTAAATCTCCTACTTTGCTGTCCGTGCAGTATTTATGGTTTCTAGCACTGGTGACATAAGCAAGCTCGACAGGCTCGCGAAGACGGAGCAACCGGAAGTCGCTTGGGACGCAAGTGACAGTTCATGTTTATAAACAGTAAAAGGTCTATAAAACGAGGAATCGGTGGCTGAGTGTGTTGGCGCACCGCAACTCAGAGCATGTGGAGAGAAAGCCCGCGCTGCAAAACCCAGGGATCCTGGGTTCAATCCAAACCACTACCCGTTCCGATCTGGATGAGCATCGTACCGGCTTCCGGTCGTCTATAACTACTGTGTGGTCCACGTTAAAGACCCCAGGATAGCGGTGCTACAGCGCTGGCTAAATTTATCACCTACGGCGTAAGCCAGTGTCGTAGCACTTTAAAGGCAGACCGACCTTACGCTGTATAAACACGAACGTCTAAATGTGTCTGGAGCAGCCTTAGGCGCCCCTTTCCGGGTTTAGCGGCGTCGCCGTTGCCGTCGGCGTCCGCGTCGGCGTAACCGCGCTGTATTATGGGACGTTCCCGCCAAATTTTTCCGCTAAATTTAGCAAAACATTTCCCCCCTGAATTTAGCGGAAAAAAATGCGGTGGCTTAGCTCGGCTATGCCAGGATATCCGCAGCGTGAGCTTATGCGCACGAAATGAGAGGCGCTATCAAGCAGCTATGGTGCAGCGTCAGACTTGGCTACTTCGCAACGGGAGGCGGACGGCTGGGCACGCGGCGGCGCCAGTGCGTCTGCCGCGGCTATGACGTCGCTGCGAAGGGCGGCGCGCGGTGGTGGCGGAGCCCGCGGCGGCGGCGGCTCCGGCACGCCAGCTGTGCGCCGTGTGACGTCACTGCTCCTCGCGCTTGCGCAGACCGGTGAGGCGCGCGCTGTGGCGGCGGAGCCCGTGGCGACGGCGGCTCCGCCCCGCCAGCTGTGCGCCCTGTGTCGTCACTGCTCCTCGCGCTTGCGCAGCACAGAGCACGGCTTATTATGCGAGCCTCGCGAAACTGCTCAACCTCGGCCAGTGTAGCTCACGCTAGAAAATTTCCCCGCTAAATTTAGAGGGAAATATACGTCACGTGACCTCAACACCAGTTCAGTTTCTCCGCTAAATATAGTGGGAAAATTTTCGCTTATTTAGAAGAAAATTTAGCGAACATTTTCCCTCCAAATGGGAAGGGAGCAGGAGAGGAGAGTGCGGAGGGGAGGAGGGGCATACCCTCCCCTCTGTACCCTCCCCTCCTCCTCCCTCAAGAGCTGCGCTCTAATTCGGCGTTACAGAGAATTGCAAACGTCTTTCATTTTTTGTTTTCCCTTATCAAACAGAGAGCAAATAAACAAGGAACAAAAGGAGACGCGCACGACAGACGGGCGCCTCCCCTTATTTTTGTGAACACAGCTGACTACACCACGCGACCGGTGGCCGTTCCGGATTACCAACGCTGCGCTTACGCTGGAACTGGGAATACAACGTGCATCCGCAGGGCGCTGCTCTTGCTCTTCGAGTTGGCGACCACACCGCCACTTGTTCTTCTGCT
>JAZHYW010012114.1:0-33890 GCA_037355805.1 Ixodes ricinus
GCTCCCACGTGGGGACGGGGAGGCCTAGCCTCACCGCCGCATCGTGGGCTCTCTGGACAGCCCGGAGTTGTGGGAGAAGCTCGGAACTCGTGATGGCAGAGCTCCACTCCTCCTCGGTGACTTTATTGGGCCCCCGTAACGAGGGGCACCGCCAGAGCATGTGATTAAGGCTGCTAACCGACCCGCAGTCCGGGCAAGTAGACTTGAAGGTATCCGGAGCAATAATGCTGAAGAAAGCTAAACTGGGATATGATCTAGTCTGCAACATTCTGAGTGTGATTGCCTGAGACCTGGAGAGTTTACCGTGCGGGGGCGGAAAAGTCCGCCTGCCCATTTGATAGTGCTTGGTGACTTCGTTAAAGGTGAACAAGATGTCTTTAAATTCCCCGTAGCCACCCTGAAGATCGGCGTCCTTCCCGGCGCGGAGGGTTAGAGCGCGCGCCCGAGAGTTAGCAGTATCGTTGAGGTTGGTAAGGGAATCTAGCTGCGAATCGAGATGTGCCGGAAACCAAGTAATGGTGTGCGGGGAGATAATCTTATTGCCAAGAATTTTAGAGGCTTCGTCGGAAATGGAGTTAGAAGCAAAAGCCCGAACCGCCGATCTAGAGTCTGTGTAGATGTGCGATCTACTATCGTCCAGGAGGGCGAGAGCTATGGCCGCCTGCTCGGCCCTCGATGGAGTTGAATCTTTGAAAGATGCGGAATTGAGGATCGAACCCTTGTGATCGATGGCAACGGCAGCGAACCTGGCCGAGCGGCCATACTGTGCGGCATCCACGAAGCAAGTCGAGTGAGGTTCGTCCCTAACGTGTCTGAGAAGCGCGACGGCCCTGGCCCTGCGCCGGCCGACATTGTGCTGTGGATGAACGTTACGAGGAAAAGGAGAGGTCTGAATGCTGGCCCTTTGGGCGTCAGAGAGCTGATGTCGCCGCTCCGCAACGAGCGTGGGGTTGAGGCCGAGTACGGCCAAAATCTCCCTTCCGGCCGGCGAAGACGACAGCCGAGCTACCTGGGCAGTTTCCTGTGCCTCGATGATCTCTTCCAGGGTGTTGTGAACCCCTAGCTGCATGAGTCGCTCGGTGCTGGCCTGCATGGGAATGCCCAGCACCCTCTTTATGCTCTTTCGAATTAGCGTGTCCAACTTCTTCTTCTCGTGACCGTGCCAGCAGTGCATGGCCGCCACGTACGTGATGTGGCTCATGAGGAAGGCGTGAAAGAGCCTCAGGAGGTTGTCTTCTCTGAGACCTCCCCGCCTGTTGGAGACTCTGTTGATTAATCTGATCATGTTCTCCGTCTTCGTGGTGATTTTGTTAATCGTTCGACTGTTACAGCCATTCGACTCTATCAGCATGCCAAGCACTCTAAGGACGTCCACCCTGGGAATGGGATTACCGGTACTCGTGCGGATCGTTATGTCTACTTCGGACAGTGGCATCCAGCCCTTTGGTTTGGGCCCCCTCCTGACAGGCCTGTATAGGAGCAGCTCCGACTTGCTCGAGGAGCACTTAAGGCCCGTGTTGGTGAGAAAGTATTCTGTTTGTTCAAGGGCTTCCTGAAGGGCAGTTTCAACCTCGCCCTCGCTACCGCCGACACACCAGATGGTGATGTCGTCGGCGTAGAGAGTGTGGTTAATGCCTTCAACAGTGGAGAGTTGTTTAGATAGCTTGCACATGGCTATGTTGAATAAGAGCGGGGAGATTACCGCACCCTGCGGCGTACCTTTCGGGCCCAGCTCCACGGGGTCGGACTTGAGATCGCCAATCTTGAGCGTGGCTTTCCTGGATCGTAGAAACGAACTGACAAACTTGTGAAACGTGTCGCCCAGTCCGAGTTCCGAAATGGAGTCCAGGATGTGCGCGTGGGTGATGTTGTCGAAGGCTTTTTCTAAATCAAGTCCTAGGATAGCCCTGACATCCCTCGTGTTCTTGTTAAAAATTTGGTGTTTGAGTAGCTTCATTGCGTCCTGCGTAGACAGGGACGGGCGGAAACCAATCATGTTGTACGGGAAGAGATTGTTCCCCTCGATGTGCCTTGAGATGCGGTTGTGTATAACGTGCTCTGCCACCTTGCCCACACAGGACGTAAGGGAAATGGGTCTGAGGTTAGCCAGCCCCGGAGGCCGACCCGGCTTGGGGATCAGGACGACCGTCGCCGTCTTCCAGGACTCTGGGACGGATCCCTGCTCCCAAATGCGGTTGATTTCATCAGTGAGAAATTCAATGGAGCCGTCTTCCAAGTTTCGAAGCGCCCTGTTGGAGATGCCATCGGGGCCCGGGGCCGATCTTCCGTTGAGGTTCTGGAGAACTTCCCTGACCTCGTTGACGGTGAAAGGCTCGTTGAGCTCCGGGCAGGGGGCCCCTTATAGGACGGGTAATCCGCCGGGCTTGAGGTACCGATAGGTAGGTATTTGTTTCTCAGCGCGTCCAAGATGGCGTCTTCCGTCTCGGACTGCCTGGCCTCGTGGAGGACTCTGCTAATGACCTGACTCTGATTGGAGTTGGAGTTGGACTCGTTCAGCAGGTGCTTGAGTAGATTCCACTTACCGCCGACTCGCATTTGACCATCGACCGAGTTGCACACCTCGTCCCATTGCTGTCTGGCGAGGGATTGACAGTGGTCTTCGATGGCTCGGTTGAGCTCCGCAATCTTCTTGCGGAGCCTGCGGTTGAGTCGCTGCCCCTTCCACCTGTCGAGAAGCGCCTTTTTTGCCTCCAGAAGGTGTGCGAGGCGGCTGTCCATTCTATCGATCTCTAGGTCTGTCTGGACCGTCTTTGTCGCCGATTTGACGTCTTCTTTGAGCTGCGTCGCCCAGCGCTCGAGGTCGATAGATGAGTCCTGGATCAGTGCCCGCTCCTCTCTGCTCTTGCGAAACTGATCCCAGTCCGTGATGGTAAATTCCTTAAGCGGTTTGCTCTTCACGTTTATGCAAGTGGCGAGTATGTTGTGATCACTGCCTAAAGCTTCGTTCAGGTTGTGCCAAGACACAGCCCCGACGTTCTTGACAAAGGTCAAATCCGGCGTGGTGTCCCTCGAGCATGAGTTGCCGATCCTGGTCGGGAACGCCGGGTCCGTGACGAGCGTGAGGTCATGATTAGCCGCCGCCTGCCACAGGTCGTCTCCCTTGCGTGTTGCTCGCGAGTAACCCCACGCTCGGTGCGGGGCGTTGAAGTCGCCGGCAACGATGAGCGGGGAACCACCGGCTTTACCAGCTGCCCTGCTAAAGAGCGATGCGAACCTCTGTTTTAGATCCTTAGGTGAGCTGTAGATGTGGAGTATAAAGATGCTACATTTAAGCCGACCACTCGGAATGATTTCAACAAAGGAGTGCTCAACCTTGCTGGAGTCTAAAAAAAGATCATGCGTAATGAAAGTGCATCTTTTGGAGACGAGCGTACAGATACCCCTCTTTCCTTCACCGTAAACGACGTGCGATTTGTAACCCGGTAACGTGACCGCGTCGGAAAGTGTTTCCTGAAGTAGAATGACGTGTGGCTTTTCCGGATGGGATCTAATGAACTGCTGGAGGACAGCCCTCTTGCGCTGAAAACCCCAGCAATTCCACTGCCAGATTCCTATTGCTTTAAGATGAGCCTCCATGACTGGATATGCCAGTTAGCCTATCCTGTACATTGTTACAAGGTGTAGCCGCTTGGAGGTGTTGGGCACCAAAAGATGCCGGGTTTCCGGTCGGAGAGGGTTCATTGTTCGCAAGAGGACAAAACTCCATCGTCCCTCTCTTCGCCTCCAAAGTGCCCACTCTGGCCTCCAGCGCGTTGAACTTGCCGTCAAGGACATCAACTTTAGCGTTAAGCATCGCAACCGCTTCGCTGAGTGATTTGAGCATAACCCTCATTTCAGTCTGAAATTCCTCTAGTCCCTCATCGCGAACGGGCTTCGTTAAGGCCCTCTTTTTGGCCGTACGCGCCTCGGAAGGCGCCTCGACGGGAACCTCCATGGGTGTTTCCTCCCTGGCGGGTTTCGGGGTCTGCGGAGGCTGCGAGGCCTCGGACTTGCGAGCCGTCCTTAATTCTGCCATCTCTGACCTGAGTTGTTCAATAGCGCCCTTCAGCGCCGCGTTCTCCCTTTCCAACTGTACGATTCTGGTGTTGTGTTGCTCAGGCGGCGTACCCCCCGTTACTTGTGTCGGGGATCCTTTGACGCGATCAGCCCACCCGGTCTCCTTAGCAGCAGGCTTCCGGATACGAACCGCTGAGCCCCGGAGCGTGAGCGGCTTCCGGAGCGAGAGCGGCCCCCGGAGGCAGCCCGCGGCAGTCGGACCCTGGATCGCCCTCTCGAGGGCACCCTGGTCATGCCCGGCCCCCGGGATCCACTCCCGGCCCGGGGTGGAGCGGCCGGTCTAGACAGCGCGCCCATAGGCGGAAAATCCTGGTTGTAGTCACGTCGCGCTTTTCTTCTCTGTCTTACGATGTAAGGCACTTGATATCTCTGCTTACAGGACTTGTCGGCCGTGGGATGAGGCCCCCGCAGAGGGCGCACTTCGGTGAACAAACATGTTGGTCGCTTGGGGAATTTACTCCGCAGCCCCTGCAGACCACGTTTTCGGGAGTCGGGCATACGTCGGCTCGGTGACCGAGCCTGCCACATGCGTAGCAGACCTCCGTTTGTCTTCGGTAGAGCGTGCATCTGAGCATACTGAGGCCGCACATGACGTAGTTTGGCACTTTGAGACCGTCAAAGAGAATGACGACCGTGGTGGAATTCTTGATTCTTCTAGCTTCGAGAGCCTTGGGGTTCCTCGGCTGTACGATGAGACTTCTAAGTTGCTCGTGATCTAATTCCAGGTCAATGTTTCTTATGATCCCCTTGCACGTGTTGTCGGGCGCAGCGAGGTAGGAGCTGACCTCGTAGATTGCTGAGCCGATGGAGATGGCTTCAACCCCCGCATAGGTCTTGGCGTTGTGTTCTGAGGGTGTGCTGACCACCAAAATGTTCTGCATGGCGTTGGGGCAGATGATGTCTTCAGTGGCATTCGTGAAAGAGAGACCCGCCGCCGTCACGAGAGCCTGGGCGATCTTGACTTGACTAACATTTTTGACGTTTAGGCCTCCCCGAGGTCGGACGATGACTCTAAAGTGCTCCTTCGGCAGGCGAGGCATTCTCGAGGCAGCTACAAGGCGTTTCTTCACGCTGGCGGGAGTGCGGACGCCGCCATTGCTACTGCCACTTGGCGTGTTGGCGGGCTGCTCGCTCTCGGAGGGCAGGCACTTCTGGGAAGATTTACGCTTGGTAAACGCCGACTGCCAACCGGCGCACTGAAATTCTTCTGGGGAAATGTCTTCCCCCTCCACTGTAACTTGCATGGCTATCTTAATCAAAGCAAACGAGGTCGCACGGGAGCGAGCCCGCCGAGCCTCCACCGGGGAGGTAGGCCTATGGTGTGAGGCTTAATGCGTCCGCGGTATGGCCGAGCAAAAAGTCTCTTGGAACACTGGCAAAAAATCCACCCACCGTGGAAAATTTGGTATCGGCGTGGTCTGGACGACTTAAGGCGTCGAAGGAGACAGAAATCACGAAGAATAGATCAAAATTTCCGACTGAAAACAGTTCTAGGTTGATCGAAGAAGCAGGGCGTTCAGGTTCAGAAAGCGTTTATTGGCCTTAGGGAAGGAAGGGAGGGATCGGACCGGTAGCTTACGAGCTTGGATCAAGGCCGGGGAAGGGGGTTTTGGGGACTTATAGATAGATATGCTGTCAGCCCCGCCTTGTGGATAAAATCCAAAAGAGAGGTCATGACAGCTCGACGTTTGTCGGGAGGACCCTCAGGATGAGTCCATTCCTCTAGGCTGGTGACGTCTGGTGGTGTGTGCTTCCGTCTGATCTCTTCCAACTCTGGGCAAGCCCAAAGTAGGTGATACTGGTCGACAGGAGTGACGGGGTCGTTACAGAAATCGCAGTGGGAGGCTGTGGGTCGCGTAGACCAGCGTGCCATGCGCGCCGGTGTGCATGCTGTGTTTGTTACGATCCTCCGGAGCAGCACCGTGTTTCCCCTGCCCAGCCCGCTCGGGAGCGGATCTACACAGGGAGTCAAGGCCGCCCTCAGGGTCTGTCTCGAGGTTTGTTTGGCTAGTTCCTTCGCCTCCTCGGGATCGTAGTCTGGCTCATCGCAGTCTTCACCGAGCTCCGGTGCGAGCGAGTACCTGTGATCTTGTAAGTGATGTTGCACACTCTTCGGCTCGCGGGGGATATCTAGCTGCGCGCGAGCCTTAGAGTGAGCTTGTTCATTGCCCTGTATGTCCGCGTGGGCGGGTATCCAGGACACTTTGATGATTGTGCCGTCAACAAGTAGATGAGAGGCCATCCGCCGGATCGCCTTAACCCTCTTGTTTGGTGATTGACGGTTGCGGCATTCCGTGAGGGCTGCCACAGAGTCTGTAAAAATGTGGAGGTGTTTGGGCCGGACCCCCTCGTCCATGATGACGCGTAGCGCAAGTTGGATGGCTCCAAGTTCTCCACCCTTAACCGATGTGCCGCCGGGCAATGTCTCCGCCATAGAAAGTTCTAGGCGGGGAATTACGAACGCGACGGAGCAAGCCGGCGTGGGGGAGGAGACGAAGGCAGCGTCAGTGTACACTGCGAGTCTTTCACTGGTGTCCGTCCATTCTTGGACGAGTTTGCAATGTTGACGCACTTGGCATGCTTGCTTGTTAGGACGGCTGGGTCCCGCTCCCCTGGGTACCGGTCGGTCGTCCACGATACAGGCGTCGTCACTCCAAGGAGGATCGATCTCCGGAAGTGAGGGAAGGGCTCGGTTGTCAGAGCCTATCATTTCCAGGATCAGACGTCCGGGGGCTGAATGCTGAAGTCGCTCTAGGTGAGCACGGGCGCGTTCTTCCACGGTTTCCTGAACCGTGTTGAGCCTTGCGTGTGCCTTGAGTATGCTCAGCGGGGTGTAACGGGGAAGGCCGGTGATAACGCGCGCTGCATTGTTGTTGAGGACTTCCAGTTTCTTCCACTGTGTCTTGGTAAGTCTGTAGTGGAGGGCACCATAGCAGATCCTGGATACGATGAGGGCTTTCACCATTCGGCGAGCCACCTCTTCGTCAAGACCACCTCTGGTGCCACAAAGCCTTCTTATGACGTTGAGGGCCGCCTGGCATTGCTGGGTGACCGTTGTCAGCCAGGTCTTGGCGGTACCGTCTTCGTGGAAATAAAGTCCTAGAATTCGTACCGAATTCGCCGATTTGATCGGGCGGCCGTCGAGGGTCAAGTGAAGACGAGAGCTCACGTCTGCATCTCTTTCCTTTTTGGGGGCTACGACGACGTAGCTCGTCTTCTCCGGCGAGGCGGTTAAACCTACGCTTTGAAGGTGGCTTGCCACGACGTCGAGACCACGCTGAAGGGTCCGTTGTTGTTGTTGAATGTCACCCCGTACTGTCCAGAGTGAGATGTCGTCAGCGTATATAGTGAAGCGGAGATTGGGAATCTGTTGGAGTCGATTAGGGAGGCGCGCCATTGCCAAGTTAAAGAGGAGTGGGGACAGAACAGAGCCCTGTGGGACTCCCACTTTGTTTGGCTTGGGCGCTCCAAGGTGTTTGCCAATCCGGACCGCGAAGGTGCGGCCCTGAAGAAATGACTTGATGAAGTTAAGGGCGTGGCCTCCTACGCCGAGTGCTTGCGCTTCTTGGATGACTGCCCAATGTGGGACGCTGTCGAATGCT
The DNA here is from genome assembly GCA_037355805.1 of Ixodes ricinus. Classification (NCBI taxonomy): domain Eukaryota; kingdom Metazoa; phylum Arthropoda; class Arachnida; order Ixodida; family Ixodidae; genus Ixodes; species Ixodes ricinus. The sequence goes on from JAZHYW010012114.1 coordinate 7,680, forward strand.
TTCTTCACGTCAATCGCGACGACTGTTCTGACGTTGAATTTTTGTGGAATGGGCTTCGGAATGAGATCTCGGGAGAGCAGAAGGAGACTTTCCTGCGTCCCCATGCCTGTCCGAAAACCTGTCTGGGCCGGATGAAAAGCTCCTGTCTGTTCCAAATGCCAGGAAAGGCGGCCAAGTAGCATTCTTTCTCCTAGCTTGCAGACGCATGAGGTGAGTGAGATGGGACGGAAGTTAGCTAGGTTGTTCTGCTCTTTGCCAGGCTTGGGAATCGGGATAACCGTGGAAAGTTTCCATTGATCTGGGATGTTGCCGGAGTGCCACACCTCGTTGATGTTTTCGAGGAGCGTGGTCTTTGCGGCGTCGGGAAGGTTTCGGAGCATAGTGGTGGTGATTCCGTCGGGTCCTGGAGCGCTGTTAGGTTTCCCGCGATGCAGTGCTTCCTCCATTTCCCCCATGGTGAAAGGTAGATTCATGGGGTCTGTTTGGTTGATGATGACCCGTTCATATGGGTCTTCCGCCGTCGGTAGGGTGTTGGTCGCTGTTGGTTGTGGGAAGAGCGTGTCTCCAGCCTCTTGGGCCAATGTTTCCACAGCCTTGTTTGTTGTGAGTGCGAGCGTGAGTGTCGCCGCGCGATCCCTCTTCCGGCCCAGCATAGCTCTACTGACAGCCCATAGCTTGCGAATTGATGTCTTTTCCGAGAGTGAGGCACTAAAGTCCAGCCACCTTTGCCGGGTAAGCTGCTCCGCATACTTGCGAGCTGCTATAGTGGCTCGGGTGACCTCCCTCAGAGCTCTCGCATTTTTCGGGCCTCTCCTGTAGCGTTGTAGCGCTCTCAGCCGTCGGGCCCAGAGGTTCAACAAATGAAGATCCGGGGTGGGGTCATGGAGCTTTACCTGTTTTTTGGTGGTCGCAGCCGCGATGGCTTCCTTGATGGCGTCGCAGAGAGTGGGTGTTTTGCTGTTTTTGAGTTGGTTCCGGTAGATGTCCCAGTTTACCACTCTTACGAGCCGCTTCCCAGGTTCCAAAGCCGCCGGACCGGTGAGTGCCAGGCCTATCCTGATGGGTAGGTGATCGCTCCCTCGAGTGTCTGCCTCCGGCCTCCAGGTGTGGCTCGTCGTGTGCGGGTTGTTAGTCCAGGTGAGGTCAGGGGTGGTATGATCCTGCCTTATGCTCGAGCTTAGGCGTGTCTTCTCTCCTGGGATATTCATGAGGGTGTATCGGTGGTGGACCATTTCATCCATCAGATCTCGACCGGCAGAGGTGTCCCGGGCGTAGCCCCACGCTGTGTGTTGAAGGTTGAAGTCGCCTCCGACGATCTTCTGCTCCCCGGGTAAAGAACGTCGAGATGTGTAATCCATCCATGGTCCCTGGGTTCCTTGAGGGAAGCCCCAGGCCGGTAGTACACAGACACCAGGATGACAGGAGTGTTTTGTTGGGTTGTTCGGACAGCCACCACTTCCTGGTGTTTTGTGCACCATTGTTGGAGGTTGACCTGGTGTTGTGGCCAGTCTCTGTGTAGGTAAATCATGGCTTGTCCTACTCGGTCCGCCCGTACGGAAGGTATTGAGGGGTCTGCGTAGGACGTGTAGCCATTCAGCTTTATAGTGGTGCAGTTGACCTCTTGCAGGAGGTAAGCATCTGGGCGTTCCTGTGGTCGATTGCTGTGTTTGACGTTAAGTTCTGCAGCGCGAAGCCGCAGTCCCCGGCAGTTCCATTGAATAATGGTTACTGCCATGCTTGGGTGTTAGGATTCCTCTGCATCGCATTGCCCATTTGGGCAGCGATGGCCATGAAAACCTGGAATAGCCCCTGCATGGTGGGGAGTACTTGATCCGTTGGTGCGGGAGGGGTGGGTGTTGGTGCAGGAGGGTTGGGTGGAGTTGATCGCCGACCGCCCTTCCGTTTCGCCGGAAAGTCCTGTTTAGTGGGTTTCGAGCTGCCCGGATTCTTTAGGGGAGCGGCGCGCCTTCGCGCCGTCTCCCGGATCCTGCGAACAATGTCGATTCTCTTCGGGCAGTACTTGTCCGTGGCCAGGTGCCCATTCTTTCGGCACATCTGACAGAAAGGAATGGGGGAAGGGCAGGTCACTTGGCCCTGGTCGTCCATGGTCTCTTCGTGGGGCTTGCCGCACGTGGAGCAAACCTGAGGCTCGGGACAGATGTCCTGCTTGTGACCGATCTTGTGACAGTTGCTGCATGTCACAGCTCGTGGCCTGTATGGATATACTTCCAAAACGTTTCGTCTGTACCAAACGTTTCGAGGAAGATGAGGTCCCTGGAAGGTGATGAGTCCGGTTCTGCTTCCTCTGCCCATTGGTCGAGCTGCCAGTACCGCAGGCCCATTGGATTGCAGTCCGGCTAGGAGAGAAGCGTTGTCTTCTCCTTTATCTATCATGTAGATGACCCCGCGGATTTGACAATCCCCGATGGCTTCGTACGCCTGGACGGCTAGGGGTTGTTGATCGGTGATATGGATTTCCTCGATGGCCAGTAGTGCCCGTTTTGTGGTCTCGGACTCCGTCAGGACTGTGATGGTGTTGCTTTCCTTGGTGGTCTTGATGGAGACCATCTCTGGCTTGAGACCGAGCGGGCACGTAATGGCCTCCATTAGTCCTCTCTTGGAAAGGGCTGTGACGTCGATTTTGCTGCGCGGACGCAGAGTGACAACGTAGCGCTCGCGAGCTTTAGGGGCTGGTGAGTTCTGTCCGGTCTTTGGGACTGGATGCGCACTCAGGCGAGCTCTCTTGGTCGCCTTTCTGGAAAGTACTGTCGTCCATAGACCTCCAGCATCTTTATTTGCTGCTGCGTTCTCGACGTCAGTTGAGAATGCATGCGACGTTGAGCCTGCCGTTGCGTCTTCCGACGAGGAGACGCCGACAGAGGTCTGCGTGGTAGTCGTCGTCGTCGGTTGCTCCGTCGTTTCCATGTTTACGGTTTCAGGTGCTCTAAGACTTCCCGCCGCACCTGCGTTTTGCGGTTTTTCTCCTGTTGGTGGAGCTCCCTGCAAGATATCACCCTGCTTGCAGTGAGGCTGACAATTCAGCGTATCGTTGCTTCGCTGTGAATTTGCCGTGATGCCCTTCGAAGCCCGTTTAGAACGGAGTTCCGAAATAGCTCTTTGGAGGCAGGCATGCATGTCTGCATCGGATGTTTGGTCAAGGTAGCGGCCTACCACTGTCTTCCACGAGTTTAACATACCCTGTTGCGGGCCAAAAGCTGGCCGGCTTGGAAGTGTTGGTGTGGCAGTGAACGTCACCAGGGCTGGGTCCAGCTGGAACCATGGTGGAGTGGTAGTGGCAGGAGTTGCGGAACCTGGTGCAGCCGAAGGTTGGGACCAGGTATTGCGTAGAGCTGCAGCAAACGTGGCTGCAGCGTTATCTACCATATCCGATTTCGATTTTCGGAGCGAGCTGAAAACAACGTCCGTTCAGAACGGCGTCTTCTTCTTTCTCCAGCAGGGCGTCGCTGCTACTGGCTTCATCCTCTTCTTTTTCCTCCGAAGTATTTACGGATGTCTAATATTAAACAGCGCACAAAACGTCGGCGGAAGAGAAAGGGAGATCCGTAAACTTTACTACAGTTTACGGATGTCGACTTGCGATTCGGGACGCTACAGTAAACCATTGGGTCACGCGAGACAGAACCCGTTGAGCAGCAGGGTGGAAGAGAGGGATAGTTGGGTCGCACGCCCTCATGCAGAAAGATGCGCATCCTCTTTCCTTCGATGGAACAGGCAATATGAAAAAGAAGCGCGCAGATCAAGTCCGGCCGTAATCCAACCCAACGCCTCCTGTACTAAGATGCCTGTCATGAGAGCGGCGAGCGTCCTGCCGTGCCCTCTCCCTTTTTCCTCCTCCCCTTCACCGAAACGACCGCGAGGGGCGCTGCCAACTGACCCTATCGCTCGCGGCCGCGAGAGCGCGGGAGATTTGACGTCTGCTATTGTGATACCAGTAGGGGTGTGCGAATAGTGCTTCAAATCGAATAGTGCAGTGTCATCCCTGGCGTTGAGAGTGCAAAAAGGCTATGAATGACGTGGTGCTGTACAGGCGGAACAGCGCACCCGCAAAACAGCTACTCAAGTCCACGCATACAAAAGAAAGACAAACTTACGCAGCGCTGGCTCACTCTTTGGTATATTTACACTTTCATCTTCGTCTTCTTTTGGTATTATGAACTAGGGTCATGGAGAATAATTGGGACTTTTTCTTCAATAGGATGCTAAACCGTAAACCAAAAACTGAAACTAAAATAATGTTAAAATAAATACAATTAGCACTCAGTTGCGAGCGGCCGGCCGCGCCAGTTGCGCCGAGATGGCCGAGCGCCCAGCGAGAGTTGATGATGATGATGTTGTAGCTGTTCCCTTTGACTCGGGCGATACCGAACCATGCTCGCGCCTAGCCAAAAAAATAGGGTCGGAGGCGAGCGCCACCTCGTGGCGTTTGGCTACAATACGATGGCAGACCGGCCGCAATGGGAGAGCGAGCCACCTGACAGGCATCTTAGTACAGGAGGCGTTGTCCAACCTAATGTTGTTGTTTTTTGTTGTTGTTTTTGCGCGCTGAGTGTGAGATTGGTCAGAAGGTTTAACGGACACCGCGGATTGATCTATGAAAGTTGCAAGCATGCTTGTGGGAGACCGTATGGGCGATGAGTTCCATCAGCCTGAACTCGTCGGATAGACGCCATCTCACAAGTTGTGTGCGGTGCTAGCAAAGGCAGGGGCATGGCACTTTGGAAAGCAACACGTTCGCCCTCGTGCCTTCGCTAGCTCTGCACACAACATGCGAGAAGGTGCCGTGACTGATTGGTGGTCAATCATAAGTCACACATTCCACACCTGCCCGTTTCGATCTGGATGAGGATCGTACCGGCGTGCGGTCGTATATCACTACTTTGTGATGCACGCTAAAAACCCCAGGCTAGCGGTTGTACTGCACTGGCTAAATTTCTCATCTTCAGCTGAGAGACAAGTCGCCCGTTGAGGCAGACCAAGTTCTAGGCTGTATAAACATACCCACACACCAATGTTTTTGTTGTAATTCATACAATATTAAAGACAAAGACAGTCCTTCAGCTGTCTTTTTTTACGGCTTGTAAATTGCCAAGAACAATTTAAGGACGATAGTGCGTGGCAATCGTCTCTTTGTCTCAACCGACATGGTTTTTGTCAAGGGCGTTCAGTGGAAACTAACCTTGTATCATTTCTGGAACACACTCTACCTAAGGTAACGTCCCGTGGACAAGCTGATATTATTTATTTCAATTGCTCTAAAGCTTTTGATCTCGTAGATCAGAAGTTGTTACTCGCCAAATGTTCAGCGTAGGGCATGACTTGCTCGTTTTGCAGTTGGTTGTCTAGTTACCTTGGCGGAAGACCTAACAGAGTGCTGTATGAAGGGTGTTTTTCTGCCTCCATATGTTTTAAATACTGGAGCGCCTCAAGGGTCCAATCTGGGGCCGTTGTTATTCAACATTTTGTGAATGATTTGGTAGACAGTCTGCAGCATTCAAAGGTGCTGCACTTTGCAGATGATGTTAAGATTTATCGCGAAATTCATTCAACTACTGACTGCCTAATGATGCAAGACGATGTTCAGGCAGTTCTAAACTGGTGCTAGTAAGACCAAGGCTGTTTCTTTTACCCGTAAGACAAGCTGTAGTGAGTACTCGTATACCATGTTAGGTTCCGCTATCCCGAGGTAAGATACTATTCATAACCTGGGAGTGCTGTTTGATTCCCGCCTTTCGTTTATTGAGCATGTTTCGAAAGTTGTGAATGATTCTTATCCAGGTGCTAGGCAATATTTCCCGAATGAGGCGGAATTTTCGTACTTACGCTAGCATGATTCATCTATTTCGCGCCCTTGTTTTGTCTGAACTTGAGTTCTGCTCAGTCGTGTGGAACACCATTGGATTGACTCACTCATGTGTTTAAAAAGAAGTGTAGCGTCGTCTTGTGCGTGTTGTTTACGATAGATGAGCTGGGAGGCGCATTTATTTTGATTATGAATACTTACTTAATCTGCTTGACCTGATACCCTTGCACAAAAGAGTAGCGCGATACCATGACTTTTTTGTAAACTGTAGTGGAAGCTGCAATTGATGCACCTTTACTTTTAAGTGCGATTTCTTTCATTGTTCCTCAAAAGCGTATCAGATTTTATTTATTTTCTACCCTCAGAAAGCTTGTGTCCAGTCCCCGATGACACGCCTTTCAGCTCGAGTTATTTAGAATTGTTTTCACCCCTTCTAAATTTTAGAAGAGCATTGTTGGCCACTTGAAAAACATCTGTGCTCTGTTGCTCTCCATTGTTCTCCGTAGTTTTATTTATTTCCTTTTATCTTTTCTAAATCACGTCTTTCTAGTTTGTTTGTCTATATCTGTTCTTTTATTGTTTGTAATATGTCCGCACTGATAAGGCCTCGAGCTGCTTGTGGGCACATTAAGCAGAATAAATCAAATATGATAACGTTTGTTGCATCGTGACTGCTATGTAATTATTCTTTCGGAATAATTCTGCGATGCGATTTGAAGGACCGCACACTAAGAGAAGTTATCATCCTCGACGACGACGAGCTCTTTTCAACAGCTCACATGGACGACTCAACACTATAAAAAAAAAAAATCAGTTTATGAAATGTTTTTTGACGCCCCAAGAACTCTTTCCGCTCATGAAGAACGGTTTTGCCTCAAGCAATAGAAAGGCAATTGAGGGATGAAGATTTCTTTCGCATCAAAGAAGAAGCTTAGAAGAACTCCTTATATGTTTTTCAGAAAGAGGGAGTGCGTAAAAGAACTTTTTAGGGTGCAAGATATGGACAAGCCGAGATCTCCTGAGAGTTCTTTTACGGCCAGATTTTTTAGTGTGAAGGACACGCCTGGCTGCACGAACTTTCACGCAGCAGGAGTGGCTGCCAAAGCTACGATATCGGGCTCCCAGCCCTCGCTGAACGGGCTATAGTTGTGCGGCGAGCCGGGCAACATCACATGCGGTACATCTATGGCACATTATACCCAACCGAACAACTCCAACGTTTAAAGCTCCTCCACAACGGCTACGAGGCCCATCTGGCTGGGGCGCACTGGCGAACAGCGCAAACAGGCTCTTAGGTCGCCGCGAATCACGCACAACGGGAAACGGTCATGGAGCATGATCGAGGGTCCATCTATGCCCATGGCGGAAAACGGTTGGCCCACTATCGGCTGACAAGTCCATTCATAAAGTGTGCGGGACGATTTCCCTCAGTCGCCCTGGACGGAAGCTCACTGTGGGGGGCTGCGGGGCGCGTCGTGCCGAGTCGCCGCTTTTCATCGCGTCCACTCGGCGAGGAGAGCGGCGCACTTAGGGGGCGATCCCCGCCCCAGCTCTGTTATTTGCAAACGTGGGTTGGCGCCGAGAAATTGCGGGTCGATAAACTTGGTACACACGTTTTCATCGCCTCGAACAGCTCGCCACTCTTGCCGTCGACGGGCACCCGTCCCATTTTTCATCGGCCCCAAGTTGTTGCTCCGCTCGATCTCTCGCTTGTGTGCGCGCGTCGGTCGTGGAATCTTATTACGGGAGCTGGGCACATACCTGCGGAGCATTCGAGGCGCGGTGCAATGCGCCGGGGCGCGTAGGTACTGCACCGCGGCACATCACAGAAAATGAAGTGGGAAAAAAAACAAAAAACACGCCGAGACAGTCTGGTGAAGGGCATGTCACAAGTGGCCTGGATACGCGGAGGCGAACTCCTCTGAGAAAGCCGCTTCTCACGGATCGAGCCAGCTGCCCACTCGTACGAACGAGTGTCAGTCAGCGATGGAGCTTCGATCGAGCTCTGGTATGCCGGAGGAAGTCGAGAGGCTACTAAGGCAATGGAAGCAACCAATCGTTGTAAACAGGGCGACAGCTACAGACTGGAAAACGGCACCCGCGTTACACTGGTAGCTTCTTCAACCGTCGACAAGGTGTCGCAATCAACGGACAAAGAGCGATGGCAGCGTCAAGTGTCACCTCCGGTTGCTTGATGTTGATACAAAATATATGGCGGGCAAGGAGGGGAGGTGCGATGATCCTGCGAGTAAGAGCGGTCTCTCGATTCCAGCCAACGGAGCGCAGCATAACGTGCATGTGGAGAGCATCGCCACCTTGCGCTCCAGGAGAAGAAAACATGCCAACAAAAATGGCCCGATTGAAAATTGTATTACAATTTCTAGTGGTGTTGTTCAGCTGTAAATGGGAACATAACCCCTTACATTATTTTCGTGTTTATTTTTTTTTTTTTTACTGTTCCGCTTCATTTAGAACAGGATTTCCAAGGAATGTACTGGTCTTTGCCGTTTTGGCGTTTCTGCCAGCTTAGAAATGGTACCATGGCGATAGTGACACATGAGGCATGATGCGTGGGACCGTTCTTGGCCGCTGAGAAAAGGGAGCGATCGCCACACCTCCCCTTCGAGCCATTCATAACAGATGGGTTCAGTTCTCTCCTGTTGGCATGCACTACTGTGTCGCTCGCTAGACGCAGTGGCGTCACAAGGGGGGGCGGGGGGGCGGACCGCCCCGGGTGCAGGGCTCAAGGGGGTGTCGCGGCGGGCCACGAGAGCGGGGGGGGGGGGGGAAGTCGCGGCGGGCCACGGGAAAGCGGGGGGGGGTAGTCGCGGTGGGCCACGCGAGAGCGGGGGGGGGGGGGTGCGCGGCGGGCTACCGCCCCGGGTACCGCTGACCCTCGTGACGCCACTGGCTAGACGTAATTGGGTTCCTATGACAACTTCACAGATGTCATAATCATATGTAGCGTCACAGTGCCACCTTGTGATCAGAACCACGCTTGAAAAGTCTCCGATGGGTCACCTTTCGGTTCTTATAGCAAGTATTGTGCCCGGCAACATTTGTGGGAGTTGTTTACCACAAGCAGCGGGCTTACCGTCGTCCGTCTAAGGTATTCAAAGGATATATATTTTATGGAATTTGCAGTGTCCCCCATTTTAAAATGAGCAGTAAATCCGAGTCCACAGGGCAGTGCTCCCGCAACCAAACGGCATTTCGAAGCCTGGAGCCGGTGTGCACGGCGTGGCAGCGAGACTAGGAAGTTTACGCAGAGAACAGAGCCGTCTCGAACCGTTGAGCAAACAGTTGCAGACAAGGGCTCTCCACGTTGCCCGTGTTAACCAGGAGATGGAGAGCCTTCGCAAAATTGACAAGTATGTGTTGCGCCCCGCTCAAACCGAAGCGACCGACGAGCGTCAGGCGCCACACGTATACGGTCACTGACAGTTTTAGGACGACTTGTCAGTCGCCGTACGCCGTACCTCCAGGGCGACCTTTTCCCCCGTCGATTGAGCACGCGCAGCTAACGTGTCTAATCGAGTAATTCGCGCGTCCAATACCACCCCTTTAATAAATATATTGGCTGCACGCGGAAGAGTTCGTGCTTTAGGCAGGCTAGCAAACAGCACGCTCGCCTAGAGAACCGAAAGTCGAGTCAAGCGCACAGTGACCGAACCGGAGCACGTGAGCGTCGTGATCGATGTTCCAGCCCAAATTACTTCATTTAGTCGCTATCGGTGTCTCGTCTTTATCTAGGCTGTCTGCGTATAGCCTCTTTTTCCCGTCTTGAAGTAAATGCAAAGCGTTCGTCTTCTTGTAAAAGTGCCGTTGTTTATTTATGTCTGACTTGTTGGTGTCAACATTACCGCTTCAGGGGTGCTAATGAAGAAATCACTCGCAAAGAGAACAAGTGTACGAAAGGGAAGAGACGTACTGATTGAGCAAATGATGAAGAAGTGAGCCCCTAAAGGGCTGCTAACTTGGAAATTCAAAAAGGCATCTTTCACGCGAAAAAAACTTCCCTTTTGTCGTCTCGGTTTAGAGCAGCCATCCACCAAAACCGCTCACTCGTATTGTACGGCCTTTACCTTATCTTAAAGTATTTGGTCCCGGTACGCAACGAGTTCATATGAGAAACGGCCGAAACAACACTCTAAGAAAAATGGAGGAAAAAAGTAGCAACGGCGCGTCTTCCTCCCTTCTACTGACGCGCCCCCAAGCGGACACGAGAAGAAGGGAGGACCGAGACGTTTTCCTCCTTCTCCAGGCAGACGGGAGAAAGCTTTCGCCCTCCCGACGCATCTTCTTTCGGTTTCGTTTTTCGAGCAGGTCACGCACGTTGTTTAATAAATGCTGTTGAGTTGATTGAGCTTCAGCGGCAGCGAAGGCCGCCTGTAATTCCGTCTTCTAGTCCAAACGTGCGGAACATTTCGGTTGCATTGACGTTTTTATCACTAATATTTTATCAAACGAGCAAACGAAGCCGCTAGAAACAGCGAAGTTCAGGAGCAGTGCCAGCAGCGCCACGTACACTGGGTAAGATGACCGTAAACCACGCGGAACTCTTTTCGACGTGCTCGACGTTATTGAAATCGCAGGAACTGCGTCCAAGACAGGCAGGTTTTGCTGCCGGCTGCCTGGGTGCCTTCCGTGCTGAGTTCGGTTCTGTTTTCCGATGCCGAGTGCAATCGGCGTTCAACGGGCTTCTGTATTTGTGCGTGTCAGCAACATAGCAGCAACATCGTGAGGGCAGTGTTGTGGGTTGTGAACAGAAGACTGGAATTATCGCCGATATGACCGTGTGTTCGCGTATCAGCAGTGTAACAACAAGATGAGATGACGTAAACTGTCGGGCATTGATGCTGCTGGTCGGGCCGTGATCGGAGGGGGCAGGGTGCCGCAGGTTGACATTCCGCTCTACATTAAAAAGTTTAATACCACTTGAGGGATTAGGTGCAATCGATCAACGTGCGGATAGTCATGTTGGAACGCTGGTCTGAACAGTAAGCTCCTAACATACAGTGGTCAATGTGACTGTCGGTTGTCTTGTCCCCGAGAGCGATTGCTCTCTGAGGAAAGGACTGAACAGTACGAAATCATTACGGAAAGAACGTATATTTACATGTTGGAATTTTAGCATTGAAAAAGAATAGTAGGTAAAATCGAAAAAAAAAGCTACCCATTATTTTGCTGATTAAATATACTACGGTTCCTGGAGAAACTGCCCTCCAAGTGGCGCGCTGGGATGAGCGCTAGAACGTTTCGTGCTCGCCACGGAGTAGCTCCGTACACTTAACACCTGCCGCAAGTCGTGGCTTTGAATGCATTCAAGTTGATCGAAAAGCGATTTCTCAGCCTGTGAAGCATCACTTCCAGCTGAGTGAATATCCGCTCTACAGAGATTAATTCAAGACAGCAATTGCAACCGTGCGCGAACAGCATAAATGGAAAAACAAACACTACAATAGAAATACAGGCCACGACTTGCCGTGCGGCGAAACAAACTCATGGCTTCGAACCGCATTGGAGCGGCTTGATTTATTGGCTTTCAAATAATTACGGCATGATCGAGCGTTTACTTTTTAATAAAAGATTCATCCCCTGGGCCATTAAAAATACTCTCAGATGTATGACATTGCTGGGAAAAAATCAACGTGCTGGGTATATTTTTCATTGCTTATTCAGTCACCGAGAAATTCTGTACGTTCAAAACGACCAGTATAAAAGACGGAAACGCGGAGCTCGGGTGTAGTGTGCGGGTCAGTGTGCCGTTGTATTGATGTTTATATGTGCAATGTATGTGTATGCGCTCAATGTATGTTCACCTGATGCTTGTAGTATGCGTGATGTGTGTATAGTGGAGGGTCCCGCAGCGAAATGGTGGCCTGAGAAAATAATTTTTTTTTGTAGAACATGAATTGGGCAGTACCTAGCGCCACCTAGCCTAGCTACTTGCAATTACTCTGCTTGACCCTGCCATCTGGTGGCAAGCGATTTAACCTTCTTTCACGCTACGCGATAAACAGCGGCTTCGAGTTTGTTCTTTTGAGGGCGGCTTTTGGTTTCGCGGATTGGTTTGCCATTCCTCCGTGATATGCGGTTGACGAGGGAATTGTGACTCGAGAAACAGCAAAGGTAAGACGTGAAGTGCGCGAAGTAACTGGGTATCGGTTGTCTCCGATTAACATCGCAGTGCTGTCGACGAGAAGACTGAGTAACTGCTTTCGAAACGCAAGTTTCTGTACCTGTGGGGGGAATCTGGCTTCGGAAATAAACACAATTCGCGGAAAGCTCGTGTTACGCTTTTATTTGCTGCTTCTCTCGTCCCGTACAAGAGACGTAGCGTCCACGGTAAGCCTTATTGAGCTCGATTTGCTCAATTCAGGGCCGTCATAATGAGATGCAGGCGACGGAGGAACTAGTTGCTCCCCGCTTCAGGGACGAAAGTTTCTCCCTTTCTGAAGGAACATAGGTTACAAGACCGTTCCTCCCCTAAGGGAGGACTATCGATACCCTTTTTTCTAAGAGTGAAGACCCCAAAAGGAATTGCCAGAGCCTCAGATATTTTCGCTACAAGCGCGCGTTCCAGACACGACCGGGATCCTTCTAAGTTATCAAACAGACAGACTCGATAAACGAGAAACTCGCAGGCTCGGAACTTTGTGTCATTCCTGTGCCATGTAATATACCACGCTTTCGAGAAAACATTTTAGTCGCAAAATTAACATTGCGGGGGAAAAAAAGAAAGGTGGCTACTCGGTGATCGATCAACGTTAGATGGTCCTAAAGTGTTCCTACAGTTACTGGATCCTGGTAAAGTAGTACAAAGGTCCCCGTGTGGTCCCCATTTTGGCCCATGGAATGAGCGATTTCTCCTTGACCTCTTCAGTCTTGATGAGAAGATCTAAACTCGCGGTGATCGGCTGCTTTGTAAAGACATTTCTTGCATACAGAGATTTTTTTTGTTTGTTTTATCCACGCACCAGCGAAAGCACACATCTTGGAATCGCCACCCTATGCGGCGTCGTTGCGTGGCGGCATTTAAAAATAGAATTTCTCTAATAAAATACGCCCGAGAGGACTATATAATTGTAAGAGATCTCTAGAGATAAGCCAAAGTGATAAGTCGATTGCATTACAGAGCCAAGCAGGCTAATATCGCAGAGGAACACTTTCAATATACGATGAGGTGCCATCGCGTCTCGTGAAGTGGCTTCCTGTAGCCTCTTGACTGTTGTCGGCGCGGACACCTTTTCGAAGAGCAGATTTGTGGCGTAGATCTTGACATCGTCCTCAGCATTATCGTTGCCGGGCTTTGGAGCTCTTGACAGTGTGTCGCTCAGGATCAGTTCTTTTCCTAGAACAAACTGGAGGATGAAATCATTATTTTGTAGACAAGAAAAAAAAACAAAAAAAAAGTAAGAAATCTGGGTGGCATGTCTCCTGACGCTTAGTTGGCGATATAATAAGCGGTTTTTGATCCGTTTCAGCTGTAAACTTCACGTTGTTGGCAAATAAGTGAAATTTCTCGAAGCCGAAAGGTAGATCGAGGGTCTCTTTTTTCATTTGAGAATATCTGGAATCGGCACCTGGAGTACTCCGGAAGCGCGAGCAATTGGTAACCAGGGGCCCTAAGTTGCGCTTTTTGGGCTCCCACGGCGACTAGGGAGAAGGAAGTGACGTCAACAACGCAGCAAACGCAGATTGGACGTTGTTTGGTGAGAGTCGCTGATGCCGGATTTCCGCAGAAGAAAACAAAGCTCACTTTTTCTTTGTTTTCTTCTGCGGAAATTGTGTCTGTTGTGTCTAGATGAGTTTAGTGAAGAACAACAGTCGTCCATGCCGCGGCAAACCCGGATCGTGACAACCCGTACACAGGGAACGAGATATACTCTCGACTGCTCGACAGTCGAAACTTCGCTGAGCGCGTTGACATTTTAATTCATCTGGTATCTTGGCATCTTTTTTTTTTTTTTGGTTCTTAGGAATCAAAAAAGTGTCCAAGGTAGATGTAACATAGACGAGTGACACACGGCAGACAGAGCGATTTTGTACGTAAAAAAAAACTCAACTCAATAATTTTAGCTCTTTCGGATACATATAATTGATTATTTGTAATTGATTACAAAAAAATAGTGATTGAATTAAAGCGAACGTTACCGAAAGAAAAAAAAATCGAAGCGTTAAAAAGTTACAATAAAAATCGAAATGATTGCAAGTAATCAGTTACTTGTCACTCGTTACGTACAGGTCTGTCTGAAGGGGCGGGGGGGGGGGGGTGCTGCGTAGTAGGCTGCAAGTCATTGTGTAGGTGATTTCTGCTTCTCCGCATTGTGGCAGAAAGACTACCTCTGCATGATCCGCATGGAGGCGCTATTGCTCTCATTCAAGCTGCACGACGTGATGCACGGCACCTTGTTTTAGCCAATTAGGAAATGATATTGTCTGGGATCACAGAGAAATGAATAAAGAGGTTGAAGATATCAGCCTTTACTACACTTCGTTCACCCCTAAGCTAGGGTGTACTAGAATAAAGAAGTGTGCCGTCCGGCAGCCGTGAGAGTGTACCGATGCCCAAGCACGCCGGCGAGGGCGCTGGGGTATATTTCGAAATAAATAAATACATATTTCGAGGTAAGTACACACACATCTTGAAATTTTCAGTTACCTAACTAGTACTTAAACTTGACAACTTAACGTCATTAAAGAAAACGTACATAGGTTTCTTTCTCCCTCCTTTTATTTACTTTTGACGAGTCGCTATAGCATTTGATAGTATGCCAAACAAACTATTAAATGAAATAAAATTGCTTGATTAAAACGCGTTCTTCATAGCTCAAAGGGCTCTGCGAATCCCAACAAATGTGTTCCGGGGATTATTTTGTTATTTTTTTTTTTACATATAGATAATTTCGCAATACTTTAACAATTATACCACCCTGCACGTTAGATCCGTTACCAGTTAATCGATAAATTAAAGGGCACCGATGAATCGGTTAAACTTCCTTAATTGGCGCACGGCCTTAGTTAGAGTGACACAACATAGCTGAATAAAAGCGCATTGGACGGATATAAAGTACAAAGTTTAACAATCCTCGTTGTTCGGCTATAGTTGGTGCATATGAGGCTGAGGAAACTTCTACGCGCAAACAGAGACGAACCCGAAGAAGCGCCGGTCCGTGTCCCCTCCTTTGGGTCTGACTCTGTTTGCGCACACAAGTTTCCTCAGTAAAGTACAGAGGTTGCCACTTTGAAAACGAGGGTACTTCCTCAGCTACTTCACCTTGTCGGTAGGTGGAGAGAATAAAAATTAACCGACTAGCAAAACGCGAGCTGCCTAGAAAACAAAAAGGCGCCGTCGTCAAGACAGAGACAGTGCTGCGCCAGTCATGGCAGCCAGACAGCCCCCGCGCCGGCACCTGGCGCCGCATTCCGGTGAAGCAGACGGCCGCAGCATAGCTCTCAATCAAACACGGAGCACCGCAGCATCCGTACATTCTTTACGCCGGCGAAGGCGGAGAGGGAAGCCTTAAGACGAAGCACCGGGGAGACAACCGGTCGCCGAATAAGACACAGACAAGGCGTGTCATAAATTGTATTTTTTTTTCTTTGTAATGCGGAGGGTTGACGCGTGTCTGGGGGACTCCAGCGAGAACGATCTAGCAGACTGCGTTGATGGGTTCACGCTTGCGATGGCGGAGCGTGCACTGCTCGGGGCGCCGCCACGGCAGCGCGACTCGAACAGCTGGAGTTCGAAGGCTTCAGCGTGGAAAGCAGTCTGCGGAGGCCGCTTCTGTTGAGCCAGCGGGCCTCAGAAGTACAGCAAACCTCGGCTCGGCTGTGGTCAGGAGCTCCAGACGGAGCACTTCTTGCGGGGCATAACGGCGTCGCCACCCTTGCAGTGGAAGGCTTTCTTGAAATGGGCCGAGCTGCCTAGCAGCGAATTGACTCCGAGACGGGACTGGCACATCTCGGCTGCGAGATGGACGAAGAAGTGCTGGTTTGGCGAGAGGGCTTGAAAAGTAATCGGGTTACGCATGGGCACCCACAATGCGTCCGATCCGTTCAGCTGTAAGCTCCGGAAGAGGTCGAAGGAAACGGACACAGCTGCCGCTTGGACCAAAGACTCGGGAGGGTAGCAGTGGTTGAACAGCGAGGCGGGAACGTCCTGCAGTAAAACTGTCAGCAGGCAGACGCTCGCTTTGACGCTCAACCGTGCAAGTGAGGATTCCACGAACGAGGCGGGCACGTAGAGGCTGCGTGAGTCGCGGGAACAGTGTCTGTCCAACGGCGACCCCAGCCAACGGACTTCGGGCAGAACGCTCCGACGAAGGCTCGTCATGCGCGCATTCGCCTCGACGAAGGCTCCCAGACCCTGATTAGTCAGCGGCGCTTGTTGCTGAGGTGATTTGCCTTGCGGCACCCAGGCCGGGAAGAAGAGTCGAGGCTGCAGTTTCCGTAACCGTTTCAAGGCACGAGTCCGCACGGCCGCGTCGAACAAGCCACCGGGAGCCTCAAGCCGTGCTTCCAGCGCAGTCCGCAACAGGACGCTGAAGTTGACGGAGAGGAGGCGATCGAAGCGTTCACGGGCCGTCGCGTATGTGGCTATGAGGGCGGCGTCTGGCTGCGCGGCAGCGGCCAACCGCAGGCAAGTCCGCTCAGCGTTTTCTGTGAGTGGCAGCTGCTGAGCTAGATGACTGGCCATTAGGACGCTCATGCTGCCTGGCACCACAGGCAGGAAGGGGGCCACCCGCACAACTAACCGAAAACCTAAGTAGTTCAGCAGAACACGAGAAGGCGTTTCGTCCAGGAGCAGCAGCAGGCTCTGAGTGAAGCCCGGATCGCGTAACCAGAGTTCGGTTGCGTCGGACACATGCACCAGCCGACGCAGCACCTGGGTGACAAAGTGACGAAGCCGAAACACGCTGGTCATCCTCTCCACTCGACCCGTGGGCGCCCAGTCTACGCTACGCTTGCTGGAGATCAGCGCCAAACGTCGCTCCACACCGGTCACTTCCTGGGCAGCCGCAGGCTCGTCCAGGCCAAATGCTCCAAGCACAGCCGCTGCGGCACGCGTGTGCCATAGTACGGTCCAGTTTCGGGCCGCCGCGCTAGCATTGATGAGTAGATCGGGTGGCTCTAAGGCCACTATTATTTTATTCCGGTGTAGGGGATGGTCGCGTATTGCCAGTGAGACCAACGCGGATACGCCGGTCAGCCTGAGCAAATGCGCTGCTGCGTCCCAGACGGCAGCAGGAGGCCTTCCTGCCGAGTTGACCGCGAAGGGCCAGCCCTCGAGGGAGACGCTGCTCAGAAGTTGCCGGAATTGGGTCCAGGCGTTCGATCGAAGGGATGCGTTCACGCACTCTCTCCATAAGGGCTGCAGTGTTGAGTGACCTTGGCGCAGTGACTGCAGCAATGCTTCCTCGAGTGCTGACGTGGAATCGCCGGCGCCATGCGCTGCTGCCACTGGGCAGGCGAACCCGTGGAAGTCCCGACAAGGTTCTGTTGTCCAGTTCTGGGCGCGTTGGCGGGCCGCTATACCGGACTGCAGCCGCACTGCCACCGTTGTTGCGACCTCTGGAGATTCGGTTGTAAGAGGGGTGGCAATTTTTCTGCTGCTGTTCCTCGTGAACAAATCGACTACAGCCAGGAGACATAAAAGCGCCGCTACGAGCAGGACAAAGTAGACCACCATCTCGGTTCGGTGGCGGCGCAGCTGGCCATCATAAAAGCGCTTGCAGCGAGGGTCTCTTGTATTCTCGGAATGAGAATGATGGGAGAGCACGCTTTGTGCTGGCGTCCTGTAACTAGACTTGCTGGAGCTGGCATTACTGCGTGATTCTGTTATCGTGCTCAGGCTCTCGTCCATTTTCACTTTTTGGTGGAGCAGCAACATTGTCTCCTCATTCGGCGGTGAGGGCTCTTCGGCTACAAGCATTTCAGGCAGCAGAGACATATCAGCCACAGGAGCTGGACCATCCAAGGGTGGCGCTTCGACGATTAGCTCTGATGACGCTCGCTGCGTCTCCTTGGCCTTGTCGACACCAGCTCCATGATAATAAACAAGCACCTCGTTCTGGTGCGGTACAGTTTGGAGCCGCTCAAAAGCGCTTTGGTGCATGGATCCTCCGTGGAATGCGTGGTCCTTGCGATTTAGTTGCTGCGAGGCATGCAAGTCATGCTCCAAGTGATTATCTTGCAGTATGTCACGTCTTGCGTCGTGCTCGGTCAATAGATGCGGCTCGAAGACGTCCGTCGTCTCTATGTGCGTGTATTTCCTCTTTCCAAAGCGAGTGTGTGGATCCCATTTTTTCTCAACTGAAACTGCGTGCCCGTGCTGTTGGTGGTTGTGCTGATGTTGCTGGGGCTTGGCGTCATACGAGCGGCGTCTTTCCATCTCATGCCCACACCATGTGTTCAAGGTATTTTCGTGACGCAGCTGCCTTAGGGCAGGGACCAAGGAGAGCCGATGGCATTCATGATGTTTGCAGCCTTCGTGCTGCTGGGGTGAGGCCAAGTGAGAAGCTTTCAGCTCTTGATGACGCTCGCAGAGGGACATCGGTGAGACCGAATGCTTGAACTTCTTTCGAGCCCTTTGTGAAGCGGCTGCGCTGAAGCTCCGTACTGAGCCAACCTTAGTCAATGTTTTGACGGAAGTCGTTTTTGTCGAGGCCCTTCTCGACCCTGACTGTTTCGGAGGTTGGGTAGAAGATCTGCTCAAAGCGTGGACTGATGATGACGGCTTCATAGAAATGCGCACCAATGGCACGGAGTATCGCGGAGAACGACGCCGTGATTCAACCAGCACCTTTCTGGCATCCTCAGTTTCACTTGTGCTGCTTTGTGAATTAACCTGCTTCGAGTTGTTAGCATGCGCTGTCTGAGAATAACCAAGTTGCGTGGTACATTGCCTTTCGCGGTTGGAGACGCTCCCGCTGATTGACAGCCTGTCCAAACGGTGTTTAAACTTGAGCTTAGGCTTGGCTACTTTAATATGTGGATGCGAGGCCTTGGGTTTCAAAGGCATTAAAAGGCCGCTCTCGACGCTGGATCTTTTTTCCGTCAAGTCAGTAGACTTCAACCCGGAAGCTTTCGCTGCCACATTCGTCCGTGACATTTTTCGCTTCAGGCTCTTGCTGGGCCTCGATTGCTTAGAGTTTTTTGGAGAAGAAGGCGAGTTACACAACTCATTCTGCTTGTGTGTATTCGCTTTGCGATTCTCTTCTAAGACGTCATCTGTGGCACGAATGAGTGAGGAGCTCCGCTGTACTGCAGCAGCGAAGCGGTCAACCCGCGACGTATTCGTGTTCTTATTAGTGGCCAGGAGTATCTCTATGTTGCCCCGTTTGCCCTTTCTGCTCCCGATGAAGAATAGTCCTGGTTCACTTGTACTGTCCGAAACAGAACTTTCAATAAAAATGTGGTGCTAGTCGCTGGTGGTGCCTTCGCTGACAGTCGAGGTAACTGTGGTCGCTGACTTGAGTGACGCAACGATTGAAGTCCAGACTCATCTCGCGCAGACGCAAATGGTACAGACGAAGGAGGCAGTTCGGTGAATTCGAGAGTTTCGGGTCGAACGTCCACAGCAAAATCGCGTGTAGTCACCTTTCCCTTGTCTTGTTTCTCCTTTTCAGGAGCTTTGGAAGAGACGAAGCAGTCCATAATGGCTTGCTCGCCGATAGACTTCATCGTCTCTCGAGCATCCACAACGAGTGTCCCGGGAGATGGCGGATCTGCGCTAAGACCCTGCAGCTTCGCCAGCTCAGCCCTAACTTCGATTTCTAATTTGAGCAGCCTATCAATGTCGGCTTGGAACTCCTCTGTCGTCTGTGCGGCTTCGTCCCGCTGTCGTAGGGCAAGGGCAGCCGTCTCGCGCTTATATCTTGCTTGAGCCACAACCGCCTCGTCTCTTGTCAAGAACTCTTCTTCGGGGAGCATTCTTCGTAGCTCCGGACTTCGAGCCAGTTTTTCTCGTAGTAGCCGCTCCAGTTTGATTAATCGCTGTAGTCGCGGGTCCGGGACAAGTGTCTTACCTTGAGCGCTCGATGTAAGTTTCTTCTTTTTAAGTTGTCCGAGTCCTCAGTTGAAGACGTCGATGACGATGTCAGAGATGTAGTTTGAAGCCCCGGTGTGCAGGCGCGCTTGAGCCAGCTGAAGAAAGACACCGGCTGTTGGGCATTGCCCGAGGTCGAATTACACAAGTTTCGTCCGAAGCATGGGCTCAGACTCGACTCTTGGCCAGAGGTCCGGAACTCAGTCGCTCCCTGATCCGGCGACATTACTGACGAAGGTTGAGGAGTACTTTCGATGGAGCGTTCCACAACATCAACCTCTAGTTCACTCTTGTGACGCAAAGCGACGCCCGCATGCCCTGTTTGTGGCGCCACCGACATTTTTTGTCTTGTATCTGTGATATTCTTTCCGGTGTCAAGAACCGTAGCCTCTTCGCCTTTCATTGATATTAATACTTGCTCCATCAACCGAATTTCTACTTCATTGTTTTGATCCATTGGCGAAAGGCCAGGTCTAACCCCGCCCACGTCTTGTATTTTCACCGCAACGTTGGGAGTCAACTGGAACCGCTTTTCATCACCAATAGTTCTAGGTAACGCGCGGGGCGGCTCAACGAATACGCTGTCATAAACTCGATTAGGCACCACAGGCTCACCTGGCTCTTGGTACGTCCTAGAATTCATAACCGCCCGGTTCAGGCTTGTACACTGCGCAATCTGAGCTTTTGGTCTTTCTCGTTCATGAACTCGTCCGTCCACAGATAGCTCCGCGTAATTGTTCGCATAACCCTGGTACGTGCACGTCGGGAGGTCCTCGTACTCGAAATGTCCTTCCCTGTGAACACCGTATTCACCCGATCGGGGTGCCGGGGGACGAACCTCCTGCTGTGTTCTTTCGAGCCGTGGTGGAGGATACAGCAAAGACAGCGGCCGCTGTCGTTGGCTTTCTATTACCGGCACCTTAACAGACGGCCTCGGGGTGTGGTGCTCATACGTCAGCCCACGACGAGAAGACTGAATCAATTTGTCGTTGTCATCATCGTCTTTGTCTTCACAATCCTTTTCATCGTCGTTGTCGTCATCCATATATTCGCGGATATAGTATTTCTTGTAGCGGCGTTGGCTGCTGTTGTAGTTTTCATTATGGTTGTAGTCGTCGAAGGGAACACTCTGCGCATCTCGGCATCTGCTTAAAGGATCGTAGTAATCCTGTCGGCGTTTAGAATATTCTTCTTCCATGGCACCATCAAGGAAGATATTTTTCTCTAGATAGCGGGTCATCGTGTCGCAGACATGTCCTTGTGGACATACCGCTGGGGCAGTATGTATCGTGGCTACAATAGGTTTTCCTTGCAGAGCCGGGGTTCTGGTAAGCGGAGAAAACTGTGATTTGACCTCTAGTAATTGAGGCGTGTACTCATTCGGGCCAAAGGCAAATCTAAGTGATGATACAGGTACACCTGGTGTCGATATTACTTCTGGGGGCCTGGAAAGTTCTTCTTTAGCTCGTGAAGCTTCGCTACCCGCCTGTTCCGGTTCCCCTTTCTTCATGGCGATGGTGGGTAGAATATATTGAGAAGATTTGTCAAGAGTGACCGTTCCTTTAGACTCGACACTTTCGTGGCAAACGCCCTCATCTCCGAACCTCGTAAAGGGTGCCGACTGAGCAGCAACCATAAATTTTACTTTACTGGCGTTTTCTTCATTGAACCCATCGTTTGCATTTTTAGCAATGAGCTCCTGAATTTCAGTCAACTTGTTTAGAATTAGAGCCTGCTTAGCTTCGGGCTTATTTGTGATCGATGCCATCTTCGCGTCAGCGGTGGAAGCTGAGTTTGCAGGCGAGGGAAACCTGATTGACGGACCATCGCGTTCCAGTCTTACTGGCATCATCATATAGAAGCTCTCGGGGTTTGTAGCAGTTCGCGATGCGACAAATGGAACTGGAATCATAGTGTGCGCTATGGAGGGTTTTTCCATTGTTAGAGCTAGGGCAGTATGTGTACCCAACGACTGAGGTAGAATTTCTTGAATTGTGTTCGAAGGTAAGTCAGTTGGGCGTAGACTTGCTGGAGACAGTTCGCTTTTCCGTATACCAGCTTGCGCGTCGAGTGGTAGTGGCTCAACAGGAAAGGACGTCGGTGATGGCAATGGAGCCTGTGAGATTTCAGCCCCAGATGAGACTCTCTGTGGCATACCTACGGAGGAATTTACCTGGAAAGCCGCCTGGGGTGACACAGCTTCCATCGGAGTTTTTTCTGGTTGACGAACTCCAGGTCTGTCCTGCGAAG
The DNA here is from genome assembly GCA_037355805.1 of Ixodes ricinus. NCBI lineage: Eukaryota > Metazoa > Arthropoda > Arachnida > Ixodida > Ixodidae > Ixodes > Ixodes ricinus. The sequence goes on from JAZHYW010012114.1 coordinate 29,804, forward strand.
GAACAGCTGTTAGATAGATTGCTAGAGATGGAGCTTCTCGCGAGAGGCCTACCTGGAAACCATCTTTTGAATAAGCTGTTGGTCGTTGCGCTACTCGAAATGGCACCTCGGGAGGCAAACCCCCTGCGACCGCTCAAGTGGTTGTATACTCTGGGGTGGTGTTGCCTGCAACGGCAGTGTCGGTGGCAGTTCCACCTGTAGCATCTCTTGTTGTTGAGGGGTCAGTGGCTCCCGTATAAGTAAAGGCGCTGATGCGGGCACTCGCGAACTCTCCTGTGTTGGAACAATCGTTGTAGGCACTGCTGCAGAGGAACCCCCCAAAAGCAGGTTCCTTTTGGTGCTAGCCTGTAGCAGAGAAGCATTCATAGGGTCTCCTGTGTTAACATCTGCTCGCAATCCATCATGCTGCGGTAATGCACTTTGTGGAAGAGCTTCCAAGGTTGGAGCTTCTAGTCGTTGAGCAGCTTGCAGAGGAAACGTGTGTGGTGAAGCTGGAAGACATATAGGTAGTTCGGAGGGCTCGACTGCCCGTGGTGAACCGTTGAGACCATTACGACCAGGCTCAGTCAGAGGGTTGCGAAAGTTGTTCGAAGAAGGGGAGGTCCGAGGCCGCAGGTGAGGGTACGTCTCGCTGGGACTTTCCCCCGGCCATGGGACGGCGGCAGTCTGCTCTTCAGTCATTCGAGCCGGCGGTCCAGAATGCCCCAACGGGGCAACGGAGCCCCGAACCATGGGACCGCTTATACCTGAGAAGGGACCCGGTGCTCCGAAGTTTTGCATAGGCCAAATTCCGCGCCTGAAGGGGCTCCGTTACAGGATGTGCAAATCGTGTGATGGCAATGGTGGAAACCACAGCCGCGTGCTCGAGACTGCGCGCTTTTTTCTTCGTCATCCAGTCTTGCGCGCCATGAAACCAATGGATAGATTTAACTTGCGGCGCTAATGATCGGTTGCTATACTCTGTTTCACCTTATGTTGTACCGCAGAGAAGGCTAGAAGCGCGAGCTCATAGCGTTGGCAGCTGCCCCTAATGCACGAGAGCTTGTGCCGCCGAGATGCGCCCTAGAGCAAGGAGCTCGCGCTTGTAGCCTTTCCTCCGGTACATCATAAGGTGAAACATAGCATAGTCCTACACGACCACCCGTTTGAGTTGTGCATTTAAGAGAGCGATTAGTTTATTCGTTCTTCACTTAATGTGCGATGCCATTAACGCTTTCTTGTCTGTTCCTGTACACACTGACCTTCAAGTTCCCCCACAAAAAAAAATAATAATATGAGCAAAAAATAAAATAACTGACTGATACATTGTCCAGTTCAAAATAAATAAACCCGGGGGATCGGTGGCCGAGACGAGTGTTCGTTGAATATTATAACGATTTGATTGGTCACAGCGTACCAAAAGATGACGGTTTTGACGCCGAGTTTTGGCGCTTATGCCCATGCTTGAAGAGGATGCTCGAGAAAGTTTAGAATCGCAGATCGGCGTCCGCGAGCTTAAAGATGCCATGGACGAATTAACTTCTCGCAAAACGCCCGGGTCGGGTGGTCTCAGTGCCGAATTTTATAAAACGTTTTAAAGGGAGGCAGCGGACGGTTTGTACGAGGTGCTCTCGGAAGCGTATTGCATAAATAAATTACCGCCATACCTTTTGAGAAGTCATGTTGTCCTCATTCCAAAGGTCGACGATCCTGTAAAGCTATTGTCTGTTTCCTCTTAGAGGCCAATAAGTCTGACTAATGTCGACTACAAAATTTACAGAAAAGTCCTGGCTAGACGTTTTCAAAGTGTTATAAAAGACGTCGTGGGACCGCGTCAGACCTGCGGTATTAAAGGGCGCACTATTTTTACCAACATACATATAGTAAGGAGCATTTTAGAATATTGCGATGGCTTTGACGGACGAGTTGCTATGCTGCAGCCAGACCTGGAGAAGGCTTTCAATTGTGTGTAGCATGAGTTTTTTTTTTTTTTGTAATTTGGAGCATGTTAATGTAGGGTTTGGGATTTCAGACGGGTTAAAAATGGTGCACGCAAAAAGGTCGATGTCAATCAGTGTAAATAAGAACGTCAGTGAAAGTGTACAGGTACGATCTTCTGTAAGGCAAGGATGTCCACTGTCTCCCTTGCTGTTTGCGATTTACTATGAACCCTTATGTTTAAAACAGACTAACAATGATACATGGTTTTAGGTTACACTCTTGCGAAGTAAAAGTCCTTTCTTATGCAGACGACGTTGCTGTTTTTTGTGTCGACCAAGACAGCGTTCATGAGGTAATCAGCAGTGTTTCCTCCTTCTGTAAAAACACGGGTAGTGCTATCAACTGGGGCAGAGGCGTAGGTCTCTGGCACGGTAATTGGGCCACCGCACCCGATAATTGTGTGAATTTCAGTGTACAGATTTACCTGCGAAGTACCTCGGGGTGTCACTCGAGCACTGACGGGACAGCAAGCAACTATGGAGTGAAGAGACGGAGAGGGTTAAGGACAAAACGGAGAGCTGAGAGGTAGGAACTTCTCCATGTTTGCACGCCCTACCGTTTGTAATTTATTTTTAACTGCGAAATGGTACATTTTGCAAGTGCTGTGCATGCCGCGCCTCAACGTGCAAAAACTGCACAGAGTTTTTTTTTTTTTTTTCATTTGGAATTTGAGTTGGGATCGTTCTGCTCGTACCATTTTGTTCCGATCTTTTAAAAATGGTGCATGGTCTAGGATTGTCCCATTTATTTATATAACAAATTGTGTCTAGGTTTGTGTTTTAACATGATCAGAAATATTCATTTTTGCGTACTGTTATGCAGGTGCGGCTGCAGTATGCCCTCCCTGAGTTTGTGGGGCCATATAGTAATCAAATACATTCCAAGTGTACAAGGTTGTTTGCGTGAGTTGTGCTTTCTTTCTGAATACTTAAGGTGCGCTTTTCCTCAGAGTATCAAGTTCAGTTACCCGAAAGCAATTGTATAAATATTTAATAGATCTACAGGTGCCGATACTTATCTATAGGTCCTTGTACTGTGAACGTCCAGGGCTAGATGAGCTTAAAAGGGCGAAGAAAGTGTCAATCAAATGGTCGGTGACATCTTTTTTTTTCTCTCTTTAAATTGCATTGTACTCCCTGTAAAAACGTGGCTAGAAAAGGAAGGTATGTTTGTACCATGGTCAGTGAATTGTATTCTTTGCGAAAAATCCGAGACGGTAGAGCACGTATTTATTGAGTGTTGGGACGCCGTGTTCCATTGAAACATTCTTCAGCGCACGCTGAAGAAGGATCTACGTTTAATTGCGCACGGCATCCGCATTTTGCCCCAGGAAAGTGAGGGGGAAGTACCGTACGATATGTTCATGCTTCTCGGCCTCCAGAGTGTGTAGAGGACAAGAACGAGTGTTAATAATGCTGATGTGAATACCAAAACAGCAAGAGAAAATTTCATTGAAAGTGTGACGTATATTCGGGAGGTGTAGCGTGCACTCTCCGAACCCCCTGATTGGTTGGCAATACTAGATGACTTGGTGTGTTTAAAAAGATTTTAATGCGCTGGCACCCGCCGCTAAGTGGCTGATTCGCTCTTAAACAAATTGTACGTGTGTGAATGACTGCGTGGTTTCTTTCTTATTTTTGTCTTAACCGTCAATAAAAAAAAAAAAAGATCCGTGGCTGAGTGGGCCAGCGCACGCCAGCTCGGAGCGCGTGGAGCGAAAGCTCGCGCTGCAGAACCCAGGGATCCTGTGTTCAATCCACTGGTTCAATCCCCACCCCTGCACGTTTCGTTCTGGATGAGCATCGTACCGGCGTGCGGTCGTGTATCACTACTGCGTAGTGCACGTTAAGGCTGCGGTCCCACGGCGGCCATCTTGAACAAGGCGTTAGTTCAACCAATAGATGGCGACACGCACCCGTGGGGTGGCCGAAACATTGGTTCACGGTGGGATGGCTCGAGCACCATCACGTTCCCTCGTGGCCTTGCTCGCGCCGCTGCCAGCTGTGCTCAGCTGGCTCAATAGCGTGGCCCAGCAAACGAATGTATGCGAGAATTTCAGGCTTTGTATAAATTGTTCTCTGATATAGGGAGGTGCGGTTCAGCGGTT